>JAIPMN010009727.1:0-13918 GCA_020650975.1 Apostichopus californicus
ATATATATAGGCCCGGGTTCGAATCCCGGTGGAGGCTGGAAGTTTTTTCACTGTTCTTGATTTTCCAACTCATTACGATTTCATTTACGATTTTCAATCGAGAAATAAATATGGTAACGCTCCACTAACTTATGAAGGTCAAATAGTTTGGAATCCGTCCGTGGAAAATCTGTTAATTGTTTGTCTGAAGCAATATTGTAGTATTACAAGGATTTTTTTAAAGGGAGTGCAGAGACTAGAACTTTTAAACTGATGAAAACGGAACAAATTCTAACTTGCAAGACATTCAGGTGAACGAACATTGATTTTCATCAGACAAAAAGTTCTAGGGTCTGCACTCCCTTTAAAAAAATCCTTGTAATATTACAATATTGCTTCAGATAAACAATTAACAGATTTTCCACGGACGGATTCCAAACTATTTGGCCTTCACAAGTATGTGGAGCGTTACCATATTTATTTCTCAGATTGTCGTAAGTTATTTCCCCGCGTGTTGTTGTGGCACTTGTGGGAAGCAAACTATAAGAGTGTGTCAAGGGCCTGTTCGAAGGTGTGCGAAGTTGTTGATAGAAACGTAACACCAATAATTGCAGCTCTAAAGAGTGGGAAATATGACTAATTAAACAAATGTGCAAAATAGACAAGTTTTACAAATTGGAAGTACGGCAAAAGTGGGGGGAAAAACCCATTGAAAGCAAAGGGCAGAAAAGCAGCATGAGATAAACAAGGAATAAGAGAACTAACTTAACCGAGGGATCGAGAAGCTGAACCATCTTGGAGATTTGGGCATGCTGAAATCAAACTATGCCGATTCATTATTTTATTAAATACTGAACATATAATTAAGCAATTATACAATATCTCAAGGGCAATCGACAGCTTTACTCAGAAATTTGCGATATCGTTCAATATATACCCCATTTACTCAGTATTAACTTCAAAACAGCCGTTTACTGTTTGACAAAATAAATTTCGATAGCAATACTTCTCCGTCAGCTGACTATAGTCAACTTTCACGATCCTTAAAGAATTGAATGGAATGATTAATTACAGATCAATTAAAATATACTACAGATTCTCTTAAACTTGATTCATTGCAGTCTCCTTTAACGTAATGCTGATAGGTGGGGCAAAACCATGCAAAATACTGTTCAGTCATTAGTCTACGGTATGATTGATGAAGTTTTTTTCTGCGACAACCAATTTGCTACTAAAATCTAAGTACGATAATAATTATTACAACAATACAAAAAAAAAACCTGTTTTGTTTGTGTTTAACTTATCAAGATTAGCTGCTTAATAAATAACTAACTGATGAAAAATGAAATAACTAATTTTCCAATAAACATACCGTATATACAGCTGCAAAACGTGATATTTCTGGGAACAAAGATTTGTCAGCAACGAGGAAGGTTAATTATGTGAAATCCTACACTCAGATAGACTGACTTGACTGCATAGGGTTATTTGGACAATTACCAAAAAGGTCCATATTTTAAAAACCAAAATTGACATTTTGTTTGGTTTTGTTAATTATACCAAGAGAGTCCATGATTTTATCAGAATAGAGACTGTGGAAGTTGATTTCAAAGGCAGTGATCTGCTACAAAACTTGTCAACTTTATTTCCAAAGTAGTGGCCTCAATTGGAAAGTGGTTACTTTTGTTTCATATACCATTTTATTTATACATCCACACCTGGGAAAACTTTTCGAGAATTGTTATTTGCTTTTTGTCTATTTTTCAAGATCAAATAAAGTATGGACCCTCAAAGTTTGGTAAAGTCTATTTTCTAAAGGTTTACTTATTTTAAACATTTTAATGCAATTACACTATGACACGAATATTGAAAGATGACATAGCAGAGGGAAATCTAGCCATTTATTTGTATATGTTGATTAGGTATCTAGGCTATGTGATGGTTTCAACTATTGTGTAAATCTTTTTGCTCACAATTTTCATTCAAGGTGACGTGAATCAGCAAGGAAGTCTCTAGTGAATTATGGATTTTGAAAAGTTCGTCCATTTTACCAAGATTTTGTTTATGAATGACCTGCTGTCATGTCGCAAGACGAATGGTCGAAAAAGTCAATCTCGTTCCTTTTTTGTTTGTTTTGGAGGGCAAGTTCCAATACCCAAACCAGGACTTCCTAACCTCAAATAGAAAAAAAAAAAAGCCCAAGGAATTTTCAAAAGTTCCACAAATAAATTACTCCAGAAGTCCTTTTGTTTTTCAATTTAAGCATGAACTGTCACATGGAAAGAACAAAAACTACACATGACTACATTTTGGTTGGACATACAAAAAATACTAGTCAATGTAATGTATCGCAGATAGCTTTACTACATACAGCCATGCATGCAGCTAGTATGACGCCATTTTGCTTTCTTGCAAAAATAACTCAATTGTGTGGACAAGTTCAAAGTTTACCTTTCCAAACGGTTTTCCTCCCGATCTCTAAATATAAATACGACTTTCAGGTCAAGTTTCAGCTACAGCAACATATCAGGATGATGGTCACCTTCCACGTCTGCCATTAAAGGGAAACTCTGCAGGCAAACTTCAGTAAGATCTCTACCAACGGGTTATTTGTCCTCCTATCCTAAAGCAATGCAGGGATGCCGGGATAGATGGATGGATATATAATACTAAAACGAATAAAAGAATTAATAATATAATGTTCCAATTGTTTCACATTTATTTTTGAAGGTCAAATTACACAAAATACGAACAGTTTCCTCCCTAAAAGGGATGACATCTCTTCCCCTTTCTTCGTGATTTGAAACTGAGATTCCGGAGGAAAAGCATCATGTACATAAACTCATCATACATCCCAAACAGCTGGAAAGCAAGCAACTGATTCACCATATATATAATAATCATATCATTACAAAGAAGCATCCAAAAAATTATGAAAATTTACAATCTATCCAGAAAAACAATATTGCTCAAAGGACCTGCCCCTGGCATCAGACCAATGATTTTTCCTTTTAATAATATATCTGCTTAAACTATGGGTTCGTTGTCGGATGGCGGTTTCGTTTCACCATAACAAGTTTCACAGATGACAAGAAAAAGCTGTCAAATACAAAACTGGGAAGTTCCATAATTACGTATTACAAAAAGTTTGAGAGGGGAAAAGAAAATGAAAAACAAAAAATACTATTAAGTGAACTAGATTTATAAATATTGGTCAGTAGTGATGAATTATTTTACTCAGGTTATAAATAATGGTGAATGGTCTTCTTTACAACTGATGATGAAAATATTGCACAATACTAGCTTTATAAAATAGCTATAAAATAAAAGAAACCTTTCGTAATTGATTGTTTCAACTCTTAATGAGTGGTGCTGATGCCCTTCTCCATGTTTTGCTTTACTTCACCGTTTAAGCTCATTATGACTTTTCTTCTTCTTCTAGTTTAACTGTTTTTCACTTTCTTTCATTCTATTTTTCCCTTTACCTCTTACTAAGTCCAATGTCACCAACAATTTTGTGCTTGTATAATTTGTAAAATGTTACCAGTCTCTAACACTTCTATGATCATATAAAGAGAATAAAAGTAAAACTAAAAGCAGCACTCTCAGTCACTACTAAGATACATCTTGCAATGGGTAGATGCAAAAGTGTACAAATGAGGGGTACATGGAATTGAAGAGGTATACATGTTAATGTTTCATCTGTTGACACTAATTACTGATAGCATGGTCGTGTATACACCAACAACTCATCCACATGAGATGTCTGTTTTTAATCAATGAAGCCAGCATGTACGTATTTTATCCAAGAAGGATTTCTTCTTTGGATATAATCTCCTTCATGATTACCCTATGAATTACATTATCTTATCATGTACAGTTGCAAACTGAATAATTAAATTCCTCACCAATTGCATTTCTACAATCAGGTCATCAAATATCTGTCTTACAGACAGGACTTTAAGTTAAGACCTGTTTGCAGGTCTAACCTGGACGTGTTGCAAAATGTTTGGAAAATGTTCTTTCTTGCTGCTAGTACATATTTTATAGTAATTCTGCTTTTTTCTCTCCCTCTTTTTCACAAAGTATCTACTTTCAAAAGTAACAAATGTTAGAAGACAACATTTAATTGAATTTAATTGAATGTCTTTGTAAAACTAATAAAGATGGAAAAAAAATGTATTTAGCAAGGGGTAAGGGGGAGGGAAAGAGAGGCTGATCAAATTCTGGTCTACAGGTGATGTAGTTACCTGATGGTACTAACACATATGTTTTTCTAATGTGGCCATGTGATCCATTTGCAAAGTCTACGTTCAAAGTTGAAGGTCTTTACAGTAGATCTATAGTTACCAATACAAGTAACATAAGACAAACACAATAACTGGGAAAAAAAGTATACATTTTCCCCTGCTCTGAACTGAAATCTCAGTGTTTAACCCCACGGGATCCACATTAGGTGAGGATTAAAGGTAAGCACAAAGTGTCCTTGACTTACAGCGTCATTATAAACTTATATATGTAAACGATACATGGAAAACTGACGGGGAAATTTTAGACAATGGACAAGGGCCCTTCTCAAGTCTGAACCCTTTACCCTATTGAAATTGTTGTGTTGTACCCCACCCGACCCCCCCCCCCCACATGTATTTTGCCTCATTTTTGCAATCCTATTTATAAATACTTATTTGCATATATTCATAATGGAAGAAAATAAACTGAAATTGGCAGTAACTATAATCATTGCACAAAAGTGTGCTACCTAACTGGACATTCTGCTCAAAAAAAATTCCTCAATGGCACTATTTCATCCCACTCAAGTCTGATATTCAATCTTCTCACAAAGTTTAAACATTTGTCAGAGCATATTAAAAGAAATCTGCAAAATAAGTTGGCAAGACAGTTGACCAAATGTTGAAAGAATCAAATGATCACATGGAAGTTAAGAAAGAAAAACATCTAAAAATATCTGATTTACCACAAACATCTATGTTATTGTATATCAGGAAATTGATAGAAAATCACTAGTTTGGTCCAAAGTTTGATTCCTGGTTGATTAAATAGATTGCCCTTTACCTCCCAAAAATGTCTGTGAGGAAGGACAGACAATATGTTTCCTTTTCCAACAAATAAGCATTCACATTGACTTCAATGAAAAACAAGTATACAGCAAGAAAAGAGAAAAGAAGATTAGTCCAACTTCTTCAAGTACACCAGATACAAACTACAATTGTAATGTACCAGTGACCATTTCCTGAACACATTTCTGGATACTAAACATTCCCTGCATAGTCTCAGCAACATATTTAAGAAATTTTAGCATTTTTTAACCCAAATTCCAAGTTTAGATAGACTGCATGAGATGATAGTCACATGTATCTTGATCAATCATGAATATGCAACATATTATTAGTTTGATTAGTTTGTAGATCAGTACCTACTTTGTGTAATAACATCATTAGCAAATAGTTGCTCTTTCTAGTACTTTCTGAATATTTACTACTTTAATTACTGGATCAACAATAGAATAGTGATTCCTTCCACTGTATCGGCAGTGTAGCCACTACTTACTGGATCATTACTAGGATAGTTGTTCCTGCTATTATATCTGCAGTGTAGTCACTACTTACTGGATCAACAATAACAATTGCCTTCTACTATTTCTGCAGTGTAGTCACTACTTACTTGATCAACAATAACAGTGGCATTTTACTATATCTGCAGTGTAGTCACTACTGACTGGATCAACAATAACAGTGGCCTTATACTATATCTGCACTGTAATCACTACCTACTGGATCAACAATAACAGTGGCATTTTACTATATCTGCAGTGTAGTCACTACTGACTGGATCAACAATAACAGTGACCTTATACTATATCTGCAGTGTAGTCACTACCTACTGGATCAGCAATAACAGTGGCCTTTTACTATATACGCAGTGTAGTCACTAATTACTGGATCAACAATAACAGTGGCCTTTTACTATATCTGCAGTGTAGTCACTACTTACTGGGTCATCACTGGATAGTTGTCCCTTCTAGTATTTCTGCACTACTTACTGGATCAACCCCACATTATTGCATCTCTTAACATTTCCTGTGGGCTATATATAGTTCTTACTTACTGGATCAACACTAGCATATTTGTATTTTTCAGTATTTCCTGTATATTCATTCCTTGATCATCACTGGCATAGTGGTTCCTTTGAGTATTTCCGTTATAGTCCTCTGTCTGGATCAAACTAGCATCTTGGGTGTTTCTTTTTGCACTTTCTGTGTAGTTGACACTTATTGAATCATCACTAGGCTAGTATTTCCTGTATAGTCACTACTTCCTGGATCAACCCCTAGCATCATTGCATCTCTTAGTATTTTCTGTAGGCTATAGTCAGTACTTACTTATGCAACACTTGTATAAAGGTCACTTCTTACTGGATCAATGGAAGCATAGTTCTATCTTTTAGTACTTTGTATAGTCACCACTTAACTGGATCAGCACTAGCATCAAGTTGCCCTTATTAGTATTTCCTGTGTGGTCACTGCGTACTGGATCAAAACTGACATCGTTGATCCTTTTACTTCTTCCTGTATAGTTGACACTGCTAACTGGATCAACACTAGTGCATGTAGTTGCTCCTTCTAGTATTTCTTGTATAGTCACCAATCAATGGAACACCAATTATCCTAGCTGCATATTTAAGTATTTCCTGTATAATCACTGCTTTTACTGTAATTAAACACTGGAATTGTTTACTTCTAATTACTGAACACTCACGTGGCCAAATTGTTACATCTTGATTCACTTTTGAAATTCAGCTCATCTTATTTCATGTCTCACTATGACAATACAGGAACTGCATGCTCAGGCAGCAAAATAGCTTGATAGGTAATAATAAAAATGCTACAAAGTTACAATGGACACATGCTGACAATTCCAGAATACTATTTTCCTGATAGTCACAATTTTATGACGACCGTTGTATTTCCAAATCATCATGGTAACGATAACTAAGTAAGCCAGCCATTCTCCAATGAAGGTTAGTAGTACCAACACGAGATGCTTGCTTTTCCATCACCTCAGTTTCTTTGAGTAGCATAGCTGCCTCTAGCGGAGGTGCTTGGACTCCTACCTTACAGCCTCTTACCTCTTACAGCTATACTATTATGACAGCATCACTACTCATCTCTAGCACATATATTAGCTCCTAAATTTCTCCATTAAGCAATTAGTCAAATTTGAAATATACCTCTAATAATCAAGACACTGGTGAATCCCACAAAACCAATTTTGCAGGAATGACATATTTACTTTCTCTCATTAAAGCATAGACATTAATCTAACTTTGATGAGAAGTGTTTAATGCATCTACTTTCTTTAGTGAACTCTTTTGTACAATAAATACAAAGTAGAACATGTTTACATACAAGACACTTCTGGATCAATGCAATCTCGATATTAATTCTTGTGCTATGAAGCTAAGCATGAAGCACTCTCTACTCATTGCCCGACCTGAAACCTCGAAAAATCAATGATTTATAATCATCATACCATATTCCACCAAAAAAAAAAAAAAAAAAATGAATAACATCCAACTTCAAAATATAACAAGCTATTTGCAAGAATTGGAAGAAATCAGAAACACTTTACTGACTCAATTACAAACCTCGAACAATAAGTTATGGTTCGTGATTTTCAAATTCTCTGTGTGACTCACAGCTGCATAAGGTATATCCAACCATTAATGACATTGACAATCTGTATACATTGGTTTTCATTTGGAAAACAAACATGACACACTGTCTTCAGTCATACTTTACTAAGTGCAATTAGTTTGATGGAGGCATTGATTAATCCAATAGTCTTGAGGCATCAATCTGTCACTCATCAACTGCCTTCAAGTTCAATCATAACAGCCGTCAGCTGCAATTAGTGCTTGGTTGTACCTCTGTGTCTCCAATTAAAACAACACATGTCATATCTTCATATAATATTGGATACTCATCAATCTGATGATGTGATACAGGTGTAGACATCCATTTGAATACCCACCCATAAGGAATGAGGTATTAACCACTTTCCAGCAGTGTCGAAAATCTTGCATGTAGCGCAAAATTTAATGTAGGTCTAATCTTTAAATACCACATTTGGAAATCTCTGAAATTTTTCATTTACCCAATTTCATCAACATGGTGCAACTTTTGTGGACAAAATTGAGGAATGGTGCACTTTCAAGGTTGATTTTGGTTATACCACCAGATTATGAGAAATTTGAACTTACATCTTGCTTTCATGTTCGAAATGTACAAAACCTAGTATTTAACCAACAACTGTCTACACACCAGCATACGTCAATCACAGTCTAATTCATTAGTGGGCTTATCCTTTCAAGAAACCATATGCCAATTTTTCCCATTGTATGGTTGAAAAACTTTTCCTAGCTGACTGACAAAACAGTGTATCACATTTGCATGACACACAGTAAAACCCAAGATATCTTAAACCAACAAGTGTTCTAATAAATCATGAGCAGGACCGAAGCCGAGACTCATTCTCAAATGCAAAACTCAACAGCTACAACACAACGTCTTCATGACGTCCAGGTTGCGTAAGCCAATTTCTTTTTACAATCAATTTTTCGTAAGAAATCTCCAAACATATTTTCCACTGAAGCCTGTTCTACAGAATTGCCACAAGAAGATTGTCAAATTTTATTTAAAATGTAAAGATTTTTCTTGGATTCAATCAGATAACAAATAATCTCAAACAAGTACATCAAGGTTATTGAACATAAAGAATTTTTTTTCATCAGAGTAATTGTTAATCTCATGTTTTATGAACACTGGACACCAAGCTTCAAAAATGCTTTTCTTTCCTTTAAATTCATACGCTTCATAAACCAGCAAAATAAGAGCAAAAACTAACTGACAATTTTTGAATGTTTGTTTCAACTCACTAAACAACAATGGAAATTTGACATCAAAACTCCTTAAAGCTTTCTTTTCTCAACGTTTGTAATCCTCAAAACAATTTTTATTGACGGCGAAGTACAAATAATTGTTGTCTACTAAGTATTCATAATTTGTTGTCCACACCATCTGCTTAGTCCTCTACTGTACACTCTCATCACATATATTTTACAGAATATATTTTAACTTTTTCATCTCATACTGTTTGATTTTCAGTGACGCTATCTTTATAGTTTCCTTGGTATCGATAAATGTATCTATCTGAGGACATTTTAAACCGTCCTATAAGCTATGTTGTCTTCAGCTGCCATTTACAAATATTTCCCTTCTCATTCCTTTTCCATCTTCTCTTCTTCTGATAAAACTTTTGCAGTATTAAAAACAGCATAAACCGCAGAGTAAAATTCTCTTAATCTTTCTTATAACATTTTGACAAAAAGTACTTTATTTTGTTTTTTTGTATCAGATTTTCTTTTCTAAAATAAACATATTTATTTATTTTCAACAGAGAACATATTTCAACATAAATTCAACCAACACAAAACCAGCTTAGTATCACAAATAAGAATAATGTTAGCCTCTTCTTCTTCTTCAACTTTTGATTCATGATTTTGCACCTTCAAGTACCGTATCTTTTTTTTCTCATTTCCTTTCAAACAGTTCCTCCTTGTATGTACCTGGTGCTCACCATTTAGAATTTACTGCGAAGGTCCCACACAACAACTATACTACCTCTGGCTGCTACCTGTTGATCACAATTAATACTCAGCATAATTTTTCTTCATAAAGACATTAATTCCTCCAGATGTACCTTCTGTTTTCTTTGTTTGTTTATTTGTCTTTTGTTTTGGAAAGATCTTGGATTTTATCTGAATGATCAGAGAGTCTTTCGATGTCAAACAATACTGGCAGGTCTTTCTGGTAAGTCTTTGGAAAACTTGGCGATGGACAACTTCAGAGAGTCAAAACATCCCAGATCTTCAGCTGCCTGGAATAGAGCCCACTGGATGTATGATGTTAAATATGACTACCAAAATGACAAAAACTATATACAAAGTGATAGCTAACCACAAACCTAAACTATCATGCAACTTTTGCTTGTAGTTCCTCAAGACAAAAAGTCCCAACGTGGGTCCGACGAGCAATCCTATGATGTGACCCAGGTATGAGAAAGGAGGGTCATACCCGCCGTAGCGACGATAAATACCGCAGGCAAAGTCCATCAGAGCTGAGGAGAAAGAGCGAGAAGGCTTTACTAGGGGTTCCTAAAAACAATGTAGCAGTTTGTCGTATAATAAAATGAATATTAATATTAATAACAAAATAATACTAGTAATAATCAGCAGTTATTTTTACAAAACTTAAGCGACCACAAATGTGGGAGAAGCCTGCAAGGGCTTATGGATTACAATTTACACGTCGGGTAACTTCCAATTCAACATTTTAACTCAAATTTGGAATCTTTTCAATTTAGGAAGTCATTTTTCAGATGGGAAAACCGTAGATATTGCTCTTGGATGAAAAACCCACCTTACTATGACCCAGCTGGGTATCAAACCCGGAACCTCCCGATGGCTAAGCCTCATTGCTTCAAATGCCACGCCTTTATCCACTCGGCCACAGCACTGGTTCTCAAATATTAATAATAATTATAAGTATGACTAAAAAACAGCTTTGGTTGAGATATGCTACAATACTCAACCTTATATCCACTTGATGTACACACTGGCTATGTTCCCTATATTCAGTACTTCATAAAAAATGTTGTTTTTTTAGTAGAAATATTATTCTCCACTGGAAATAAATTAATTCAAAACTATTTTAAAAAAAAAAAACTTTTTTTTGTACAACTGCCCTGAGCATGTCATCCAATCTGCTGAAGTCAAATTTGAAAAAAAAATCAAATCTTTGCCATACAAAATACTATAAGGATGTGGTTTTACCTAACAACTTAAGTTCCAGCAAGTTTGTTGACCAATCAATTTTAGCCACAGGAGCATCCCTTTGAACGAGCTAATCAAAGATCTCCACATTCTTGTTGTTATCTGTGACTGATCATGACATACAAAGGTGCCTACCAAGCAAAAACCACAGCTATGATGACTCGGTATAAAACAAGGAACTATCAGTAGCTCAAAATGTAAAGCTTTTGTTATACTTGAACTATTACAAAAGCAGGTTGCTGATAGAGCAAAATACCACTAGCTTGCGGTTTGATAAAATGCTTTGCTGCACTTGCTGATTGAAAGGTTGAAAAAGATACTCTCCTATGGAAAGGACAAGTCCATATATAAAGGTGTCTGAGCTTAATAACAGATATATACTCACCTATTCAAAGAATGGATCCAGGATGAATGTGCCTAGCCTTAAGTAACATATTTACTCACTTATTGAAAGAATATGTTGAGTACTGAAGGTGTCTGAGCTTTCAAGTAACATACATACTCACCTATT
Organism: Apostichopus californicus; assembly: GCA_020650975.1. Lineage (NCBI taxonomy): Eukaryota > Metazoa > Echinodermata > Holothuroidea > Aspidochirotida > Stichopodidae > Apostichopus > Apostichopus californicus. The sequence goes on from JAIPMN010009727.1 coordinate 11,402, forward strand.
CAAAGAATGGGTCCAGGGATGAAAGTGCCTAAGCTTTAAAGTGACATATATACTCACATACTGAAAGAATATGTTGAGTACTGAAGGTGTCTGAGCTTTCAAGTAACATGCATACTCACCTATTCAAAGAATGGGTCCAGGGATGAAAGTGCCTAAGCTTTAAAGTGACATATATACTCACATATTGAAAGAATATGTTGAGTACTGAAGGTGTCTGAGCTTACAAGTAATATGCATACTCACCTCTCAAAAGAATGGGTTCAGGGATGAAAGTGCCTAAGCTTTAAAGTGACATATATACTCATGTATTGAAAGAATATGTTGAGTACTGAAGGTGTCTGAGCTTTCAAGTAACATGCATACTCACCTCTTAAAAGAATGGTTCCATGGATGAATGTGCCTAAGCTTTAAAGTGACATATATACTCACGTATTGAAAGAATATGTTGAGTACTGAAGGTGTCTGAGCTCAAGTAACATGCATACTCACCTTTTAAAAAATGGGTCCATGGATGAATGTGCCTAACCTTTAAAGTGACATATATACTCAGCTATTCAATGGGTCCTAGGATGAATGTGCCTAAACTTTTAAGTGACATATTGTTTTCACCTACTGACTACGTAGTTTGGTGTCTAGACTTAATGTACTCACTCATTCCATAGACTATTCCCAACCTCACAAAGTTCCAGTTTGCTGTCTGGTAATTCTGGTGAACCAAAAAACAAAAAAGAGGTTACAACAGTAACTTTCTAAAAAAAACCTTTTTAAAGACTGAGCAAAAATAAAAATAGAAGTAGAAAGGGAAGAAGTAAGAAATGTTTATTTCTGCATCTGACGGTAATATGCAGGGGCGGCGATTTGTTTCAAATATTTGGGGGGGGGGACATTTGCTTGGGTGCAGGCAAATTTCTATCAAAGCGGAGCGCCACCATTGGTTGGCTCGCAGCGTACAAGAAAATTTCTGGTTTTGATAGCCCCCCAGATCACCGGAAATGGCACTTCTCTGGCTTGAAAGTGACGAACCAGATGTACACTTTTGCCTGAGAACCAAGTTTTTCCCAATAGTTTTTTGCATTCATAACCTTTTTCAAGATTGTCACCAGTCACACATCATGTTCGACCTCATCGCATCTCCTGTGGATCATTGCTTTTGTAGGTAATTCTATGTAACGCCCCACAATACCCGTCAGCCCAACTTTTCTAGGTTTTAAGCCCATTATTTGTTCAGAACTTGAATAATAAATTCACTTCAAGACATACCCATAATGTTGCACAAAATTTCATCTATGGACAACCAATATAGAAAAACCCCTTTCAACCCCTAACAGATCGGTCAAAATTGCACGAGTAGAGGGAAGTATGATGAAGAATGTTGGTCAAGGAATTTTCGAAAATTCAGACACAGTTAATTTATTGGTATACAAATATTAAAACCTCTTATAACGGCTACTATCAAACTTGGATATCATAAAATATACCAACAAATATGCACGAGAGGGGGGGGGGGCAGTCTCCACCCTCCTTTTGGTCATATATAGTAACAAATTGTGACACGGTTAGACAGGCGCCTTGCGAGGGATTTGCCAAGGGAGGGGCGAAGCTTGTAGGCAAACTATCTAAGCGTAGCGCCACCATAAGTTGGCGCAAGCGCAAAAGAAAATTTTTGCCGAAAATGCCTCCCAGATCGCTGGAAATGGCACTTCCCAGGCCTTATAAGTTGCATCTAAGCATTTTCTATTTTGAAATTACTAGCGATATCATAAAAAAATACAAAAAATATGCTAAAAAAAACTATGCCACCAAATATTGGGGGGGATATTAGATACTATATCCCCCCACCTAAAATATTGGGGGGGGGGACATGTCCCCCCCGTCCCCCCCCATGATCGCCGCCCATGGTAATATGTGACCATTCTTAAATTGGAGTTGATGAATATGAAATTGTATTCCAATGCGTTGAAAAAAGACACAAACAGTTTTAGAAACAAACAAGGGGGAATCAACAATTACTTTACACACTCGAAGCAAATCGTTCTCAAATATCTCTCCTTTTTTTTTATTTGCCTGCAGAGCAGCTGTTTATCACATTATAAGATATGTAAATATGAAGGACCTTCCAGCCATCGGAAGTAAGAGTAATAAGCTTCACAGTATATATTGTGAATTCTTCAAATCGAAGTCTTTTAAAGATTCTAGTAATATTCTGGTTGGAGACTCTTAAGCTTTAACTTCGTAGTTTAGGTTTACCATCAGCCTTACAGTAATCAGCCTTTGCTCTTTGTGAGCTTTTTTTTATTTATAAATTTTAACCCAAACTACAGAAAATACTTCTGTCATTTATCATTTTCGATATATCATTTTTCAATCCTAGCACAATCTTCTTCAGAGGCTAATTTCAGTCACATAAAGTTAATGAACGACATTGGTTATATTTTTATTGTTGAGGAAATATTTAAGTCTGTGTTTCCTTTTCCTAATCAGGACTGGATCTTAAATTGAAACGTATCTCGTTTGGAA
>JAIPMN010009728.1:0-24080 GCA_020650975.1 Apostichopus californicus
GCATTTATGCAGCACTCTAGCTGTTTTATACAAGCAATAAGGCTTAGCAATTGGGAGGTTCAGGGTTCGATACCCGGCCGGGTCATAGTAAGGTGTGTTTTTCATCCAAGAGCAATCTACGGTTTTTCCACTTGAAATGACTTTCTAAATTGAAAAAAGATTCCAAATTTGGGTTAAAATGTTGAATTGGAAGCCACCCGCCGACATGTTAGTTGTGATCCATTAGCCCTTGCATGTTTCTCCAACATTTGTGGTCGCTTAAGCATCGTAATAATAACTGGTGAACATTATTATTATTACTGGTATTATTATTATTATATACATGTTCTGTCATTCTCAGATTGTCCTTTAACTGTGGTGAGGAAGAATGAAGGAGGAGGAGGAGGAGGAGGAGGAGTACTCTTCTAATTTCCCTTTGGCATGATACCAATTATACCACCACCTAATTTAGCAGTGCAATCAGCCGAAAACGGATGGCCACTATTTCAGAAATCTTACTTTTGTTTCAGAGATCCATTCTCTGGAGGGTCCGTGGAGCTGCCTTCCTTCCCGAACTGGGGGCCGCTGCTGCCTCTCGGAGAAGACGGTGGCGATTCCTCTGAGATTGAGAAAGATACCTTCTTCTTTCCTTGTTCGGAAGAAAGAGCAAACACCTCGTCATCTTCCTCCTTAGACATAGTGCGATAGTTGAGAATTGACCGTATTAGTCTTGTGAAAAGGTGTGTTAGTGGAATGGCGGAGCAAAGAGTGCAAACTCTAAAGGAGTGAGAGAAAAGGGAGAGAACTTTTTCACTGTTCGAACAAAGACGACAAAGTAAAACGAGAAAGCAAAAACAAAAAACGGCCAACAAAAATTTAAAGGAAACAACAGACTTTTTCAGCATGCTTTGGTCGTCCTATGCTTGAAATTCAAAGTCAGTCTGATGAAATAACAGTATGCATTTTCTGTTGATGTTTCCTTCTCCTCTTTTCTTTTCATGCAAAAGCAAAGCAAAGCAATGTTACAAAAGTACAGGAAACAACAAAAAGTTCAAAGTTGATCACTTTCTACAGTAGCACACAGTAATGTGTGAAATGCAAGGTTCAACACAATCCTACCGTGGACTTTTCATGACATTCTTACACATCCTACACTCCATTCAGCTGTGTCACAATATGGTTTCAACTTTTTATTTATTTAAAGCTTTTATGATAAGATATGACACACTACAGTTTGATTTCCAAGGAAAATACCAAGAGGAAGAACATATAAACTTGCAAAAATGTACAATTCTTTGCTCAATTCAGCTCGGATTTGATAAATGGTATAAATTCCAAAGAATATCCCAAGGCTTACTGAGAGGAGTGAAGTGACTAAACGAACCAATACCAATACTGTACTGTACAGCAACTAAAAATAACCAACAGGAATTCCTAGCAGATTAAGCAGTTTAGTGCAAGCGAGCCCTGAATCTGAAAAAAAAAATTGTTTTAAATTCCAAGCGAAAGGAGAGAAAGTTCCACTCCCTGACACAAACTGTTCTTCGAAGAAGGTCCCCCTTGAAGATGGAAAAAAAAGGTTCTGTAAAATGCCAGTTACAGTATGATTAAAATCTACCAGCAAAGCCAATTAAGTGCACATAACGTTGCACTTCCATATTGTTAGATGAAATGGTACTGGATCAAGTATTCAAATTTCCATGGAAGCGCACCAGATGGTTTAAAAGGAAATAAATGACAGGAAACCTACCAGCAAAGGTATCACTTCTCTTCCATCTGTGCAGTTCACAAATACTCTTGAATTGTCACAGAAAATATCATGGGTTGCAAGAACAGTTATTAATCTAAAACAAGACAGAAACATGTATTAACAAATAAGAAACACTGTGTAACTTGGTGTATTATGGAAAATTGCCAATTTTGATTACTGTACTTTAACCCTCATTTCCGTGCAGTGAAATTACTCATTGTTTTGACAAGTTGTGGAAGGAAATAAGTTGTACTTTAGAAAAAACCTGGGTCAATTATTTGTTGCCAAATTCACTATATATCATAACTTGTCTATTTAAAGTAATCTTGGCAGTAGGGCTGTCTATAGCAGTGAGGTACTGCTTAAAAGGGGATTTTCACAAATTTACCATGTAAAAATGTAAAAATTATGTCCAAAAATAACAAGGTTCTTGTGCTCATGTAAGGGGAGCCACACTTGAAGTACGAGGTCTGGCAGGTTTCTTGAAATGTTTTCTTTACAATGTAATCCTACTTTGACACATCTGTTGACCTTATCTAACCCTGAGACCAGGGGGTTGGGTGGGTGGGGGGGGGGAGAGGCTAAGATATTATGATATTCAGAAGGGATGTCCAAGGGCAGAGTGTCCACTCTCCTTTAATTAGTTTTGGTAAAATAGAGCGTGCAACAGCATAGAATAAGTCTGTCAGAACTTTTGACTGTAGGTTGTACGGCACTTGTAATATGTATTTATGTACTGTACAGTCACAATTTTTGTAATTTTCTGTCTGCAAACAGGGTTTTTTGTGTCCCACCAATGGGAAGCCACACATAGTCTCGCAACAGTTGTGACAGCATAGTAATAAGGTAAGTGTACTGCGACCTTAACTGACCAAGGTACCTTTTTTGTAAACCATTTTATATGTCAATGAGGCAACCTACTATGTCATCGTGAGAATTTAGGCTTTTTCATGTCATTCATAAGATAGAATACCAGTCCCAGAGAGAGTGATTTTTATACCTCAACCTCAGCTGACTTGAAAATGACCTAATTGTTCATCTTCATCCACTAAACAGCAAAATACAGGTCTATATAATATACTGAGACTTTTGTTTACTTAATAAGGAAACAATAAAAAAAAATCCTCATCAATCTGGGCCCTTTTTAAAAACCGATCGTTCGATTCTATTTTTAAATTTAAAGCAATTAACATCATATATTTAAAGAAGTCTTGGCAGCACAAATAACTATATGCAAAGTTTTAGTTATATGGTACTCTGTGCATCGGTGTTTACACCATCTCTTGTTCAGCATTTATATGGCCATTCATTGTTCTGCATATTATCTATAAATACGCTTTTGATAGCCCTTGTACTTTGTACTCACTGTTTTAAGAAAGTTTATAAATAAAGCAATTTATTATCTGATGATAACAACAGGTAAATAAAGAATTACGCTATTAATACCAAAGTTAAACAAATACATGTACAAAATTAGCATGCAGTACTGTTCAAATAATAACACTAAATCTACAAGAGCTCTGTTTATTTAAGTCGGACATGTACAATTGTTAATGAGCAGTGATAAATCATGCTTTCATTGAGCACATTAGAGTAGAAACAGGTAGCAATTGTTTGAAAAAAAAGGACAAAATATTAAAGGTTATTGCCCAGGATTGTATACAATCAACTGAAAGAGACAGTTTCCCAACCCAAACTACAGAGCAAATTAAAGTTTCAAATTGGAAATAGAAACATACAAATAATCCTACTGTACTGTATCGTATAACATACATGTCTAAACCTTTGAAGGGGATGGAGGGGGGGGGTCAAACAAGTCTCAGATGAAAATGGACTAGTCTTCCATAGATTTAATATCTTCTGAAAGCAATGATTCAACATAAAAGTGAGCATGACTTTATGGCCACTTCAAAATGACATCTCTAACATAAATAGCAACATTGGTCACTAATCCAGTTGTCTCTATCTCAAATGCCGTATTTGACAGAAAAATTGACGAAATATAACAGAAGAACTTTCTCTATTCTTATAAATCCTGAAGGAACAATGTAGTGAAATGGTGCATTACATGTTATTCTTCAAATTGCATTGATTTTCTACTCATCACTGTATGCGAGGTGGTTCTGTCCTTGGTATGCAATTGTTTGCTATAGGGAACAAAGCAGTAGATTGCTCTGTTCGCATGATTGTGTTCTTCAAGATGAAATCTCAATTAAGGATTAGGAGCTAATCTTGAGTATGTTCTTGTTTGATATAGTCAGTGGACTCAGTACCACATGCATGCCTGCTTGAAGTTAAAGAAAACCTTGATTGATACTCTATGGAACTGCATTTCATATGTATATTTATAAAATTTTCAGACTTTATCTTCTGTTAACATCAAGTGACCTTTGGGACAGACAAATTCCCATACACTCTGCATGAACCAACATCATGACACAATTTTCCGCCACATTTATGGATATCTTTAGACTCTGGGAGCTGTGACATTTTGATAGCATTCATGTACTTCATGAGTTCATTTCTTAATGCTGTCATTGATGGATCTCCCTTGACAAAAAGTTAGTAATTTAAGTTCTGTTAATTGACCAGACCATCCCATGATACATTTTTCTTTTTGAAAACAGCTACACCAGAGTCGGGTCAACAAATGAAATACGAGGCTCTAACCTCTTACCAGTATATTCTATGGTTCAAAATTGACTTTATCGAATCAAACATATCAATCAAAACAGTAATTTTTCTTGAAAGAATAGAAACAGATAGAATACAAACTGCTTCCCTAATCAAACCCAGCTGACAGGTAAATACTATAGGTAGATGCTTGAAATTTCAATCCTGGGCAGGAGAAAAGTTTTCCTAGAGACAATCTGAAATATTTCACTAGGAATGTACAGTACACGACGTACAACTGTACAATCTTATATTTCTTGCTTTGCCTCCGTAGAGAATGCAGTCATCTACTATGCAATAATAGCCTCTACATTGACTCATCTCTGTAACCTTCTAAACATTGTCTTGAAGCTGCTAAAAGAGGTAATAGGGTTTTAGGTATGATCAAGAGGAACTTCAGTTTTCTGAAAGAGGACATAGTAGTTAGGCTTTATAAGCAGTTGGTTAGGCCTCATCTGGAGTATGCTGTGCAGGCTTGGAACCCATATTTTGCTAAGGACAAGGAAGTACTTGAAAAGGTCCAGAGGAGGGCTACTAGGATGATTAGTTCCTTAAAGAGTGTTCCTTATTATAGGCGGTTACAACTGTTGAATCTCACCACACTGGAGCTTAGGAGGTTACGTGGGGACTTGATTCAGGTTTTCAAGATTGTGTATATGGTTTTGACAATTTATCCTTTACCGACTTTTTCATGTTTGTTAATAGTAGTTGTACCAGCGGTCATTGTCTTAAATTCCAAAAGTCACAAAGTAGGATTAATATTCGGCATAACTTTTATTCTAATAGGGTTGTGAATGAGCAGAACGGTTTGCCTGAGAAAGTTGTACATGCAAGTAGTGTGAATTGGTTTAAGAATGCTTTGGACAAGCACTTTAAGCATTGTAATCGGGTCTGAATGTTTGTGTCTTCAGTTTGTTTTTCTCTCCTATTGGGTCCTTGATGGGAACTTGAGTGTCCCTCCTGATCCTTTTTTCTACTAAACTAAACTAATTCCCAGTCACCAATATACACACAGTCTGATGGACAAACATTGTTCACTGTGAATTAATACATGGAGCACATGGATGTTAGGTATTACTAGCAGCACTGAGTACTAGTACTGTGAATCTATCTGATATCTAATTATTACCAACAGCCCCTCCCTCCACTGATCTAAATCAACAGCTCTTTCAGCTCTCCACATTAATCAATGTTTCACCACACATCACCTCAAGATGGCTGAGTGGTTTTCAATATTTTGCATCATTTTTATAAAATATAAGCTATTCCTAGCACCTACAGCACATTACATATATCTCTTCTGAGTGATAACTACAAACTTCTCCCAAATTTCTAGGAGTACTGGTGTATATAAACAAGATAGGAACATTGATCCATCATTAACATAACTGATACATAATTGCTAGTTAAGTTTAACCGTCTCTCCTATTAACATATAACCATTAACCAGAGGCACCTAGCCTAAGTTGAGCTGCAATCAAATATTGTTAATACATGTATTGCACAATGGATATAAATGTTGAACATGCTTCTGCAAAGTCTGAGTTTTAGTGAATTTTCATTACAAGACATTTAACTCAAGACTAGATGAAAGTTTCATTTTTGAGATAATTAATGTGAACAAATCTATTCAGAGATCTTGTGATGTTCTCAGTGTGTGCATGTGCATGTTTTCAGTAGTTATAGAATAGAATGCGCTCTTTCCTCTGATATCTGTTGCGCAATCAAGTGAAATCAAGCGAAATTGGAACCATTTGGTAAACACATGACATGCAAAAAAATTAAGCCAAGGCATTTTTAATTTAACCACCAGTTAAAAGCTTGCACTAGGCCTAGTTGCTTGTATTACAAATTTTTACTTTAATTTATTTCTCTGAATATTGATTTAAATTCTCAAGAAAATACATAAATTTATTTGAATTATGCCTAGTTACTTTTATTTCTTCCAAATTCCATGAGATTTTGATACTGTGGTCACACTGGTCAGCAACCACACTGCTGTAATTCATGCTAGCCTAACTGGTTTGGCCTTGCATAATAAGCCTGCCCTTACCTTAGCCTAGGTTACTTACTTACTTAAACTGAGCCAGGCCTAAATAAATGATTCTCCTTTTTCCATTCTCAAAAGAATATGGAATAGGCATATGCAATCAGAGTTTACTACAAGGTTTCTTTGCATTGACTACTCTACCTTCTGGGGAGCTTATCTGACCTGCTAGCAATACGGTGTTATTGAGATTTAAGCTAGACCGATACAATACTATTACTAGGCTAGTGTACTGTTAGCGATGGTGTTAGACATTTCGCAAAACTGTTATCTACACTTCAGTCTAGCAAAACGTTAGACATTATTTATGGTGTTGCACTTCCCCAGTAAGTTTACTTACAATTCGAGTAGCTGTCTACCCTGTCTGGAACACTTGAATGCAGCTAATATCACAACAAGGGTTCTTCCTCTGCGTATTTCATGATCATTATTCTGCAAAACTCAACAGTAATTTTATTTGCAGGTGTAATCTTTGCATTCAGGCATGGCAACCTAATTTGTTCAATCCATAGAATCTCAAATATCGAACCATATCACACTATATAGTCATTCGGACAATATAGAGGCGTGTCGTGAAACATTAACCTGCACGGCGAGCCTCACTTCTCCTTGTACCAAACTAGAAATATATATTAACTGAGAAAAGTTGATAAGCCAAGCAGTCCTATGGAGGAGGGGTCTAAGTTCTCTCTATTTACGTCATCGTAAGTGTACTTGTATGTATGTTATCATGTAAACTTGTAAAGGGATCGCTGATGGTTCAATCATGGAGGTTTTACCTCCATGGTTCAATCAATCGAACCCAACACACAGGTCTAAGGATCTCACAGTACGAAACAATATTGTAAGACAAGAATATAATGAGATATATTTACAACCCAACCTTCCCAATCGAACGTTGATCAAGTTTCGGAATTGATGATTTTTTAAGCTTATCGTAAATCTGAACTCATTATGACAGTCCCTTCTAAACATTTGCTGTAAATTCGTATCGAACTCAAGACTAGGGCTTTTGGTAAATCGTAAATATGCCAAGTATAATTTTTCGATGTCGCGGCTGGGTCCGGGAGTAGAGAGGGGGAGGGTGGTTAGGGATGAGGGAGTTATAGAAGATCCGAATTTGCTCAAGAAGCATGGGAATTGTGTTTGTTTCATGTGATACATTAGCACAGAATTCACACAATTGATACGGTAACATCCAATGTTCCACCCTGGTCTAAAGACTCTACCAAGTCAGTTGGCAACGATTGTTTCCTCCTTATAACAAACGATAGATGTTGGTCGGTTTGGTCGGGAGTGCGAAAAGAAGAAAAGCTGTCGATTGCCCGGAAAGCCTTGACATTATTAGGCTACCCTGGTTTTTTTCTGTTCATCTGAAATATGCCTCATTTTGTGACAGGTCTGTATTTTTTATTGTGAGTGAAATCTACAACCATCTTAATATACTTTTGTATTCCTTGAGGATCTCCATTCAGCGTTATGGCGACAAATTATCATACACTAAATACGTGTTAATTGTCTGACCTGGGGGAATGGCTTGTGTAATGTGTATCCGCAACCGAGGAACTGTCAAGGCTGAAATAGATCCCTGCATTCAGTTACCATAATCACATGATCATTGTTTACATATCGTTACCTTTGTCACACATATATGATACTTCAAAGCGGTTTTTGAATTTGGCACGGAGGGGGGGGGAGGGGTAAACTCTTTTGTGATTAACCTCAATTCAAGTTAAGTGTACCTATGAATAGGACTTGTTAGTGAAAATATATAAGAAAGTATATTTAAAAAATTTTCTTTGTAAAGAATAATTCAATTGCGGGATTTTTACGGTGGTATACTACGGAATGCGCAAAAGCACCCCGTTCATAACAATTCATTCACCCTTACAGTGCCACGGTTGCATTGGAAAAAATAAGCCATGTTAATGCACGGTTAATTCACGTAAACAATGCGAGGGATTAGCTAGTGGTAAACGAAACCTACGGTGGCCAATTCCACTATTTGCTTAGGGGGTTGTCTTTGGTGAGCTTTGTAAAGAATTACTGGTACATATATTACAAAGTTATACCAAATCTGCATATGGAGTTATATACCGCTGTTAAAGGGTGTCAATGTCTAATGCCGGTAATCTGACCTAGTTTGGAATGAGGTGTACCAGAAGTGTTAGACACCACCATCTATCCTAGAAAATACGCACACAGCTTGCTACCTTCGGTAATTAGACACTGGTGTATACAGTCAGTACATACAGCTGCGGTCAATACCCACAGCACAGTGTACAAACGATACAGCGATGGACATCTCAGGTCCAGCTAAAGATAACAAGGTATCACGTTTCATTACTGTCTGCATTTTGTAGCGACAAGCAGAAAACTTCACTTGCAAGCAACGGAAAGTTAACTTTTTCAGAGCGCGGCACGCGGTTTGGGGCGAGTCTTCAATGCCTTTAAGTTAATGGAAAGACATAATTTTACATAAACTGTATCTAAAGATACAACTTAATGTTAAATAATTTAGAACAAATAGATATAGTAACCACATACATAAACACTGACTGTGCCGAAGATGTTACAAAATACACAAGAAAAGCAAAGACGAACAGCTTCAGTACCAAATTTTTGGCGAATTATAAATAATTTTGGAAATAAAATACAGACACGCTTCTGTAATATAACGTCTTCCAAGTTTGAGGTATTTGCGTTGGACACTGCTAGTGCTTTTTACGTGCTAAGAAAAACGGACACGGACCAAAGGTCAACAAAACCAAAAACAAACCCAGTCTGTAAAACAACAACTGAAACCCATCAATTTCTCACTAACGCAGCGTTTAACGTGACGCGAAAAGGACACGGACCCAAAGGCCAACAGAAGCAAAACAAATAAAACACTACAAACAGGCCCCAAAAAGCCAACCCCAAACCACAAAGAGAAAAATTAAACCAACCTATATTATGTAACGACCACACAGCCCCCACACCTACCAACTAACTCACTCCAAATTTCATCCGGGGAACGCCGTCCCGATAGTAGACGACAGGCTTGAGCCAGCGTCTACGAAAGGCCATGTCGGGAAGCCGTGCATGGTCCGCCTCCATGCGCAACATGATGTCACTTTGCACGAGGGGGACAACATCCTCTGCCCTCCAGACGTCCCCATCGAAAACTAGGCGACACTGCTAGTAAAATAAGTTAAAAGTTTGAAGCTAGTTGTGCGTACTGACCAATACAATTGTGTACAATTACTGAAGCAACACAGGAAACAGAAAGATAGCGCAAGATTCTACAAATCTTACGAAGACTGTGATTGGAGACTGAAATGTTGTCCAATCAGCTTGAATTTTATATAAATGGAAAGGAAATTATATCTTCTGATGTAATCCGAGAGTATTGATTTTCTTTACAGGGGTAAGCTCGCTATGAGAAGAAAGGACCCCAAGAGATGAGCGGATTATCATACACTGTGTAATATCTTGTATAGGCGAAAAGCGACTAAATTTGACGATAATCTTCCTCTTTAAACGAAATTCTACGGATCTAAACAGTGAATATCACAGCTTAAAAGTACACACTGGTTGTCGAGATGGATTTATCTATCACTGAAAGAAACGAAAACGTTAATCGGATGTGTAACCGCTGAGATATGGCAAAAGAATGAGTAGCCTCCATCGCGTGGCATGGATGTGCATTCGCGGGCGCGTTGCGCGTTGCGCGTTGCGCGTTGCGCGTTGCGCGTTGCGCGTTGCGCGTCGAGGAGCGCGTCGAGGAGCGCGTCGAGGAGCGCGTCGAGGAGCGTTTAGGAATTGTTATATACGGGAGTGTATTATAATTTTTGGTTTGCCCCTCAGTAAAAGTCACTTGTCCCAAATGTTTATGGTATGTTACAAATTTTTCCGGTACAAATGGTGTTGAATGTCATATGAGGGTACTCTCTTATTAATATGAAGTCGAAAGAAAACATTTCGCTTGAGTTATTAGAATTTATATCCAGTGTATTGATATTAACATATTGGAACTAAACTGACAAGCTAAGTCATCATCATTATAGCCTTAAAGGGGCATTCCTGAGATTTATGTATTTTAAAAGGAGAATATCTGGAAAATCGGAATAGTTAAAGAGACATTGCTAGCACTCTATCGTGGTTCCATTATATTTGCTTTGACTACAGCATAGCCTATCAATTTTTAAATTCCGCCAAACGTCTTTATTTAAAACTTTGTCGCCAATACACATTTTCATATTAGTATTAGGGTTAGGGTTATTGAAAATGATTTCATCACTATTTATCTTAGTGTATTTTATTTCATTTTTTTGCTGGTTTAAAAAAAAACATTTTTCAATGGTTATCATGGAAATAATGTTTACTAGCTGGTACCACTGATATGAGAGATAAACGTGAAAATCTAGTAATACTTTCCTGTATGGGATACTTTTCTGTATTTATATGGAATGTACAATTTACAACTTTGCAGACTTTTCGTTATCCTGCATAGTACACCAAAACAATCTGTGTTCCATATCATATCAGACAAATTGTAAAAACTAATTCTTCTGTTTCCCTTTTTGAATAAATTTTATTGATGTTGTCGTCAAGTTGTGACAAAAAAGTTATAATAAACAATATAAATATATCTCTGATTTTGTTTCTTTTCGTTTGTTATTTTGTGTGTGGTTTGTTTTGTTTTTTGCTTTTTTTCCAAAGGAATGAAACGAAACGAAGTATTGGAAAAAAAACAGATTTATTGAATGAAATATGACAATGAGGTGTATGTCTTTTCTAAAAGGATTACGGTAAAATAGAGGGCGCTATAAATAATTATCCGCCACCGCAAAAAAAAAAATTAAAAATGCATCAAAGGTACATGCTATACTACTCTCCACTTCTTGCTTCATCTCCCTCTACTCCTGGTTTTTACGCCATCAGTAGTTTATTTCATCCTCTTCAACACCCAAGCACCGCAAATAATGATGATAACTGTAAACATGTATTCAAGAGCCATTCCGACCGAAGATTATCTGTGGACAACATCTCTTTCCGAATTGGTTATAATGATATACACCCAACCCCCTATGTACGTAATCTTGGCGCTTACTTTGACACTCATCTTACTATGGACCATCAACTTGGCTGCATTTGCAAATCATCTTTTTATCACCTGCGGCAGGTTGGTCAACTAAGAAAATATCTAGATGGAGAATCAACTGAACAACTTGTCCGTGTTACATTTTCTAGTAGGCTTGATTATTCAAACTCTCTTTTATATGGAGCAACCTTGTCACAACTTGCAAGATTACAAAGGATTCAGAATACAGCTGCTAGAATTGTTACTAGATTACCTAGATTTAACAGCATAACCCCTACACTAATCGATCTACACTGGCTTCCTTAACGCCTGGATTGACTATAAAATTCTGGTATTGGTGTTCAGGGCATTGAAGTATGGTACGCCGAATATCTTCACGACCTTATCCAAGAGCGAACAACGGATAGACATACTCGTTCCCAATACCTCTATCAACTTACTGTTCCTGTGACACGCACGATTATCTTTTGGTGATCGCAGTTTCTGCTATTCCGCCCAGCACTTATGGAATTCGCTGTCAGTCCATCTGCGGGAAATTGATTCACTTGAACAATTCAAACGTGCTATTAAAACTTACTTATTTTTTAAATGCTACACACATCTGTAAAGCGTATTGAGCAACCTTTAGGTTGGATTCTGCGCTATATAAGACTAATTATTATTATTATTAACATGTAACAGATTTTTAACCTCAGTATGGGGTCCATTTCAGGATTTTACTCAATTGTAAACCCTTTAAGCGGAGGCGCACATCTCTAATTGTGACTAGAGTTCCTTCATATAAGGAACTATATATTGTGACTAGAGTTCCTCGATAAAGGAACTCTAATTGTGACGTGGTATTTTCAAATTGAGTTTGCTTTCAAACTCTCAGTGTTTGGTTTTCTATTTTACAAGATAAAAAATAACTTCCTTAAGTGATATAGTTACCACTAACCAATCAATTGGTAAAATGGGATTTCATTAACTGTTGTCAATGAATTGATCCTATGATATAAACCCCCCCCCCCTCCCCCCCCCCAAAAAAAAAGATTATATGATTGATGGATTGGGAAACCGAACCGCTAGATTTACTTCATTAATAAAGAACTTGTGATAAGCAGCTCCCTCAACCCTTAAGATAAAGATTCACTTGAGAGATATACCATGCATGACTTCAAAGTCAACAAGAATCTAATAAAGAAATTGCCATTACAGGTTATCTCTCCTAATGAAAATAAAATATCGCAGGAAGTAAACTAAAATTACTAATATCCTTGACGAATGGGAAATGGTGCAAATCGAGCACAAAAATATGAGTTTTTTCCCATTCAAAACAGTAGTACACGTTTGCTCAAGAATTTTACAAAAACCCACGTATTATTTTTTATTATTAATATTATTAAATTAAGGAACCAAAGACACCCTTCTAAATATTGTCTTCAAGTGAAGTTAATTGTTCATCACAACAATGGCAAAGGATGTTGTTCATTGATGAAAAGGAACACTTTTCATTACTGATAAGGGTTTCACTGTGGGTGGCTGCTGTGCTCAAACACCCGCCCCCCCTCCCCCCAATCCAAAACAAATTTGGGGACTTGCGCTTTTCGATTATTACGGCGGAGTGTACAGCCAGGCGGAGTGTATAGCCTAGTGGTTAACGCCGGCGTCTCCCAGTCATGAGATCCCCGGTTCGATTCCCGCCGACAGCAATATTTGTCGTCTGGCAAGGGTGTTGTTCAATAACAACTTCCCGACATGGACGTTAAATGGATGTGTGCCGAGAGATTGTCTTCGGTCAGCTTGCGAGTCTAAAAGCCTCCATGGCTTCTTTCGCGAGTTCCTGCTTGCGGGAAGATCACATATACATACATACATACATACACACATACATACATACAACATACATACATACATACATACATACATACATACATACATACATACATACATACATACATACATACATACATACATACATACATACATACATACATACATACATACTTAACATGGCTAGCTGGAATCAAACTTGACCTGTCAAACTACTGATCTATAATGGTATGTGGTTATATATAGTTTCATCAATTAGAATAGAAAACTGCGTGTATCAGTCGTATTTGCACTTGCATTTCAAGAACAGAAAAACAACATACAGTTTCGCATTTAGGAATCATTTGACTGCTATATATATATACGCATGCAAACGATAATCTTTGCCGAGCATGCGCATTGGTCATTACACCTGTTATAATAGTTTCCGCACACACTCCGAATCAGGAAATCCCCCCCTGAACGGTGCAGACGAATCCAACGTCAATATCATGCAGGATGTACAAATAATCTGTCCAAGGATAAATCTCTCTACTGTATCGAAAGATTGTCGGAAAACAATACTTAATATCGAAGAAGATCAAGTTGTGTGTGTTTTTTTTTCACTGTTGGTAAGTACATGTCAGCTAATCCAAATTTTGTTCAGTCACTCATTATTTCAAAAAAGAGACTATTAATTATAGGTCAAAATAAAATAAAACTGTTAGCAAACTGCTTATCCACTAGAGAGTCTGGGTAAGATAATGTGTAAAAGTAAGTTGGCCTGATGTTTCGATCCTAGCAGGATCTTCTTCAAAGGCTAAATGACAAGTAACAATAACAGAAGGGACAAAAACCGACGCACAGAACATTCTGTGCGTCAGGCCAACTTACTTTTACATATTAATTATAGGTAATAGCTTTTACAAAATAATACAGAGGATTCTTTTGGAGAAGGTGATTATGAATTCGATATATACTATATTTCAATGTCCGCCACTTATAGCAGACGTTTACATTCAACTATAGAAAGTCATATAGGGCCTAGTTAGCAACGAGTATTGATATGTTTCGTAAAGGGAAATGTAACTATCGCTGATGGAGAAATGACTCAATAGTCTTTGTGTGCAACTGAATGTTAGCTTAGGCTGGTTTATATGTATAGGCTTTCTTATCTGTTAAACTTTCAGATGTCTTTTGTGAAAGTATCAAGGGTGATATAAGTGTAAGTGTTCAACGCACATATAGATATTGGCGTATATCTTATATTACATTACCGATTATACGAGTCATTTCAATGTCCATGGATGATAACGATATTGAAACAGATTTACCGAAATTTACAGACGAATTGAACACAGTTTTATACATACCAAATGTTGGGAAATTCATTATTGTTAAAAATCAGATGAGTTTTGACACACGCATCAACACAAAATATTTTAGAAACATCGAATACAAAATGAAATTGACATCATCATTAAAAAAAAAATCAGTTCTAATCCGGCAAAACGGCGAGAAGGCAATTAATTCTTCAATATGATATAGAAATCGGCGTTTCTTGTGATTGTGTAATATTACTGTTCAACAATGGAGTTGATGCTTCAGATAGACCTGTGTGCTTGCCCTAAATGTTGTCCTGTAACTGTCCAGTTAATTCAGCTAAAATAGGTCAAGAATAGACGCTTGATTCTTTTCTTCGGCCTCACCGCAACTTTAATATATTTTGTATTGTAGCCGTAATGACCAAGGGTGACCTAAGCAGTCCCACTTGCAGACATCCATGTATATATAACTTTACCAATTGTTTTTCCTTTAAAGTGTTTACACTTGATGTTCGCTGTATTGTGCGGTATAAGTTACATAATCTGAGTCATTCTGGTCAAGCCATATGTCATATCCATATCCATAAACAACTATATAGTTAAAGGGTTCATGTGGTTATCAATGTTAATGTTAATGTATGTATCTAAATGAGAATTGTGTTGAGTCGAATAGTTCCATAGTTGATGTGAAAATGTTTATCAATGCCTCCTTAGCTAAATCATGTGTGACAGCTGCATTGCGTTATCCTACCTAGAAACCAACTTGATACCAACAGTACCATATAGACCTATGGGCTATATAGGCTAAATGAGAATTTAAGTTTACGTAAAGTTTTAAAATACTATCGAGAAACGATTTTAAAAGTAAACCGAACATTTAACTATATCGTTATAGCCTTAAACGTACGCTTCACGGAGGGAAGCAGCCCCTACCATCATGTTTATGCTAAATAATGCATTTGATTCACCATCCCTTCAAACAATTTAAGAAAAATTAATCTTATGCCGTCTATAGGAGATACCCGGATTCAAAAATCAATTCAGGAGCTACCATTCTGTGAATGTGATCTGTATTATAAGTAGTGAAAATTCTTTGTCTTTACGGTCCACTTTCTTGTGATATTTACATTGTGTTTCAGTCGTCAATGATGCCAAGATTAGCTAATGGAAGCTGTATCGTTATAGCAATACAATTAATCAACATCTTCTCTACTAATGAACACAAACAAACATATATACTTAAGATACAAACAGCGTTGCCACAAAATCAAGAACTATACGGTGGTTCTGTGATGTCATAGTTTAACTTACTCAAGTCTGCGGTATACCATAGAAAGGAACTCTTAAAACGTCCCACATCCCAAACGGAGTCCAATTATTTGTAGCTGTTTGTTAAAGTGGTATATAAGCATCACTCTGTTTAAGACAATGAATTATCAATGAGTTTGTTATCCTTGAATGTATGTTATACGGTATATCAAAATAGAAATCATTATAAAATGACTCAATTACAAATCAAAGCTGAGATTTGTCGACTATGAAAAATGCAATTTTTTTAAAGTAAAAAAAGAACAGGAAAGGTACATTTTTCTAGCTAAATGCTCGTTTTATGTCAAAACCTACATTGTACTATTTCTGTGTATAGTCCAAAATACATGGCTAACAACAAATTAACCATGACCATAACCATAACCACTCTAGACAGTTAGGCATTCCGATGGCAATTTTCTGCTTTCCGGTATGTAACCGTTTCCTTGCGGAAATGACAATGATATTTTTAGCAGTTGCAAAAATCACGTTGCCATGCATACTAGTAATATTTAACTTTGACTGCATGTTTCAAGCAATATTTTAATGTTTAGTTTAGTATGTTATTATATAGGCTACCGACACCCACACGCATGCCCACCCACACCCACATACACACGCATATGATAATACATTTTAGGCCTAACGTTATTTTTGAAGATGTCACTTTTGCTCTCTCAGAGAAACGTGTACACGTTAAATGCAATAGAGCGACTTGAGTATAAGATGAGTGACTTGTGCAACTTCCTCCGGTGCATTTAAATGAACCATATTTAATATTTCCTGGAGTTGACAAGATTACCAACATGCCATCTTGCTGTATAGTATATAGGCTACACTTTTCTGCAAGAAAGCATTCTAACCTCATTGGCACATTTCCTTTACATATTATGAGAATATTATGTGTTGGAGATGTAGCAGTGGCGGTATGACTGTACTTAAAAATTCCCACGTTAATAAACTATAACATAGGGGTTCTCACACTGAAAAATATGAATAGCAAAGAATACGTTATAACAATCTGTCTTGATCAATCCAATATCTGCATTGTTGTAATTTCCTCAAAAGGAAATGTAAATTCCATTCAGTGTAATGTGGACGGTATATATACCTAAATGGTGATTTATTTAAACTACAAGGATGTGATTAATTTTCATATAAATATCCTCTGAACTGAACGACTTGCTTCTGGAATAGGAAGCTTGGTCGAATGATTATGATGCTCGAATTTCATTAGGCCATGGATTTGTTATCCCTGTGCATTATAGACCGGTATGGCATATAGGCTAAGTGAAATAGCACTCGGACAGGGCCTCGTTTTAGCCTGTGCATGCTGAGAGGGACAGGGCAACTGGGCGTGTATTGAGAGGGGGGGGGGCAACTATCAGTTCAGAATAACCTTTAAATAAAGAGTAATATAAACAGCATATACCAATACATGATAACCTTACAATCATATTCCACTGTGATAAGCTGCTATAGCCATAAACGCAGTGTAACATTGTTGTGTTACGTCCTTCGCTGGAAATTTTTGGTACACAGTAAAATTGAAATGTAAACACATCCCAGGTGTTTTATTTTATAAGACGGCGATTTTTAATTCGAAATATGTGGGGAATCCTAAATGTGCACGAGCGTGTAAATCCGGCACTGCGCTCAGTAAAGCTTGTATTTTCATGCCAAAAAAATACTGTTTGAATGTCGTTTGATATTTCTTTCGAAGAAATGTTGGCTATTTTGAAACAGCAAATCTGATTCTCATTTGTGTACAGATATCTACGGTGGTTTTTAATTGGGAGTTTTACAGTTACTGTGTTACAATAACATTCCTTTTTGCCTAGTTGCTAACTTTCAGTAACTTATTCTTTTTGACTAAAAAAAAAAGAACTGTTGAGATGTTGTTTCCATATATTTTGGCAATTCGTTCGAATGTAACAATATTGGAGTTATCAAGTTATACCGAAATGACATACTCACGAGAAGGTCAAATTATCGAGCTGTTTGATAACAACTTATCTCGACAACACGCAGGGACGTAGCCAGGGTGAGCACTGGGAGCTCCCCGCCCGCCCCCACCCCCCACACCCTTTGAGTAAACCCCGATAAATAAAATTTAACTAAAAACAGGAAATATCATTAAAGCCCTCTTTTCAGGTTGAAGGAAGCTCAGCGATCCTTCCCAATCTTTCCCCTGCAAGTTTGTCTGCCAAGTAATACAATAATCTTCTTATCGTTTATTTCCTGCAATGTGGGAGGCCTTTTGGGCCAACATTTTCTTTGTACATCATGGCGCTCCGTTAAGTGTAATAATGCTCCCTTTGTGAGAAATATCCTTTTCAAAATCTGCCTCTCCCCCTCCTCCTTTCAAATTTCTGGCTACGTCCCTGACAACATGTGAATAGATCATCTTAGTAGAAATACGTTCACACAGAGCCGTACGGCTCTGCGTTCACATATGCAATAGCGACCTATATAGTGTTCACGTCACACTCCTGTTCTTCGGTTGGACCATATAGTGCACACGCAAACTCGACAAACAACAATAACATTAACGATAATAATTGAATTGTTTTGTATTGTTATAAAAACAATAGCCTATATCTCCAAAAAATTGTATAACTCAACAAAAGTATTACCAACTTTGTTGCCTATATACAATCAATAAGCAAATAAGGGTCTCATGTCGAGTAATATAGTCAAATATTGTACAATAACAGTGATTGGTTATTCGGTTATAGAGAAAATCTTGAGAACATAGGTAATGACCAACGTTATCAATTGTTTACGGTAATCAGTTGAACACCATCAACTCTTCATTGCAAGATATTCGTGAACCTAGCAATCGCATATTTTTGGCATTCTGGCATCCAATAGATCCATCATTTACATCACAGTATCGTTGGCATATGTGTTATAATCCTATATAGGTCAATTGAATGGGGCGTCTTTTACTCAAATCTCATCCATTTCCTTCCGTTGTGAGCTTCATTCTCTTTTAACATTGCAATCTACAATTATAAATCGGATGTAATCCATTGAAAAAAATGCTCTCCTTTTCCCAAACCCAAACAATGAGCACACAGATCAATATCGGGATTTTAAAGGTCTTTTTATTTGGGAATGTATATGTGTTGCTGATAAAATGCTATATCATGTCTGTAAAAGTATCTGTATACCCCTTTTGTTCAAGTGGAATGGATCGGCATTTACGTTCCAGGAATAAAACAGTTATGAAATTCATGGAAGTTTTAAACGGCAAAACGTTTTCCGTTACATTTCAGACTTACACATATTTTATTTATATGTTAGCAAATTGGAAATAGTAATTAAAAGAAAATAATTAAATGAACAAGGATATATAATGGGATTGAAATAAGTGACCTCAGAAATATCAGTCATGTTCTCTGTCAACTAAGATATCCAGGCCCCTCAACCCCCCCCCCCCCCTCCCCCACCCGCACTTTCAAACGAAAGCCTTAACAAACCGGTCATAGTACACTGATTTAAGCATGCTTGGAGAAATAGTTCCTATAAGTGAAACCTTTCGTGAGTCAAGTTTATGCTTATTGCACTGTTTAGTTGTCATCATTGATGTACGTTTTTTCTCATTTTCTGTCATTTTATACCAGGCTTATGTCACCAGAAATGTTTGATTGCCCCTGGTGTGCCCCCATCCCTCAAATGAAATTTGTCATGTCAAAAAAAAAAAAAAAAAAAACATAGGTTGACTTCTATATAGACTTAATAATTTACTTACGTCTAAGTCCAAATTCTGCTGATTTGAAGCTGATATAATTTCTGGATACTATGAAAACCTTCGCCCCTTGAAACCCCACCATGAGCCCTATAGCAGGCACGTTGACCTAACGCCAACTTGAAATGCACACAGTGTACTCAATGCTGCTCTCATGTGACTGTGCTCCCGCACTTCCAAGTGCATGGCGACGCCACTGGGATGGTATAGTAACCGCACGTGACAGTTTCACCTTTAGACGGCGTCCCATTTCTATCCAGTAATTATAATTTTGATTGACCACATTTTAGTAGTATATACCGAAGTTAACTTTGGATCCCGGCTTCCGGACAGGTAAACACAATCGAACGATTTCACGAATATCACTTCATTTCTGAAAGAGTTGAACTTCCTCTTTCTCTCGCAATATGCGTTAAGTGATCAACATTTTGTTTATGTTTACATTCTTTCTTAATTCATCTCCAATAACAACGGTAATTTATGACCCACCCTGGCCATCTGCCAAGGTAATTATAACAGTCAATGGTCCCTACACTCATATTTGTTTCTATCTCGTGGTTATGCACGCACTTCTTGTACCGGGAATTCATGGTATTGCTAATATCATGCATCTTGTTTATAACGTTGGATTCGGAAGGATATTTATCTTTCTAATCATTTTAAACTGTTTATCAATTGAAGAAAAACAAAAAGAAAACTATGTCATATAGCGCCCCAATACCATCAACAACTCATGATCCTTTGCCATCTGTCAAGGTAATTACTGGTCCTATCATACAGGGCAATGGTAGTTCAATGATTCTTTCAGTTATATTCTCTCTCTCTCTCTCTCTCTCTCTCTCGTGGTTATGGAAGCAAATTCTTGTAAACGAACATTCATGGTATTAGTAATGTTGTCACTAGAATTGTTGACTATTATAGGTGAATTTCAATCGTGCATATGGTAGAGGTACCACAAAATTCAGAACTTTCTCGGGCTACCAGAGACATGTACATCTTCTTTTGTCCATACGTTGGCTACAGAAGGATTTTTTAAAGTCTCAATACCTGCTTGCTGATGAACTTCGGAAAACAAACTTCCGAAGTAGATTCAATGTTTCTTTTTCTAAATGAATTCTGATAAGGCGATCTGTCGCAATCGAAAGATAGAAATTTGTTTTCTGTTGCCCCTATGGTGGAACGATTTGCCGTAAAATAACTGCGACCGCCCATGTCAGCATGCTCATTAAAAAAAATTTTAACGACAGATAACTCCATAAAAATAATGATTATTGATATGAAAATTGAATAGAACGGTGTCATTTTCACTGAGCTTTAGTGCAGTAAGCTGGAAAGGTCGAAGTTTAATTTTGGCAAACAAGTACCGAGATTTTAAAGAGAGCAACAGCTATTTATGAGGTGCTAATTCAGAGGACAACAGAAAAACATGTCATAGAGTCCCAATATCATCGACAATTCATGACCGTTGCCATCTGTGAAGGTAATTAACAGTCCAATCATACAATGTAATGGTAGTTCAATGGTTCCTACATTTTGTTTTTGGTTGTTTCGTGGTGACGTTAGTACTTCTTGTAACAAGACTTGATGAAATCATTGAACTTTTTGACTAGGTGAGTGTGATCAAAGTGGTTAATGTTTCTCCTGTAACGTGTAGTATGGTTAGATAACACACGTCATGCATATCACATGGTATGGTTGCAACCTTCTTTCGTGGTGGAATGGAAAAAGTGGACGAGGTTAGTAAGTGATCGTTCTTCCCTTTCAACAAAACTGGCTGTTATTAAACTATAATAACGATAAACAACCGCGTATAGAGCAAGTAAACCCAATCAAATTAGGCACATGTCTTTTATGTTGTATCATTTTACTGCAGGCCTGCACAACAAAAAAAAAACAATTTGCGCAACATTTGTTGCGTTTACTTTCATGCTACATGTCCACTCTTCTGTGGGAAATATCCGCCTACCAATGACGTAATGGCAGCAGAGGTAGAGTACAAACCAGTATTCACAACAACAACAACAAAAATAACATCAACAAAAACAATAGCAACAACAACAACAACAACAACAAAATAGGGCACCGAAGTAACACAGATCTTCAAAAGATTTTCTCAATCTACCAAAACCAAACAGGTTGTTCTAATAATCGTTGGCTAAGAGAAGTTATATTTATCATTATTCCAAGAGACACTCAGTTACTTACAAGCTGTCTCAGTATTCACATAAACGCATGCGTGTCCTAGCCCCAGACGGGTTTCGATCCTATCGTGATGTAGGATATTCTTCTTCGTATTATTTGAGTAAGATTTGCTAGAATCGATGTTAACCAGTATACTTAATAATGTGCATTCGTTGCATGGTTACAGTGTATCAGTTTATTGCCTTCGCATATGAGATATAGAGATCTCGAAAATCGCATATGTAAATCCCGTAATTGTTTGTTTCGTTGCTCATATGATTATTTATGTGCCAATGAGAAATCATATTTGTCAAATATTTGAAGATGATAACTTGAAGAATTAGAACCTCCAATACTGATACATTTGAACAAAACTGTTGTTACTATTAGTACGCCAGCATATTTAGGTTATACGAGTTACTTTGAGTTTTAAGCGAGAGCGCCAAGTCGGCTCAGGTTCTCAACGACTCAATCGGTTTTTTCCAATAATTGTTTGACCTTTAACTGCCGTAGCCAATCTTATATCATTGGCGTATCTCATTGTAGGATGCAATGGCCAACGTATGGAACCATGCATAACTGCAAATGACACATAGCATCCTGTTATGTCACTCCTGCTTTCCATTTACACCATTAACCTAATTTCTATAATCGCTTTCTTCGTTCCACCCTGAGTTTTATTTCGCGAGTTTCCCAGTATGCAACTCACCACCTTCATCAAACAAAGTCAAAGACAATGTTTTGCTACGTAAATATTGATAGATTTTTTTTTGTGCCTTCTTTTTCTTTTTTCTTTGTCAAATACTTACAATTTCGGACTTACTTTCGATATTCAAATTGGTGGAGTTAAATTGTCATACCTGACGACACATCAATTCAATAATATCATTTCAATAGCTGAAATTGTAAAAATTGTCCTACGTTAAACGCGAAGTTCTCAACTGTTCTCTGGTGTTTGATTTTCTATGTCAAGTACAAATAAAATGGAAAACCCATCCACGCAAATTGTTAAAAATATGAAGAGAAAAAGATAAATAAATGTATAATAATAATGAAATATGTGAAACATATACAACACCAAACACATAGGATAAATAGCACTAAATAATTTAGTAATGTATACAAAAGTCGTACCTATCGACAAACTCTCTTTTTTTTCATTACAACATTAGTTACATTACACTATGAACTTGATCTTTTACGAAGCACTGTTATGTGTAATATAGTTTAGTAATGACTCAGATCGTGTTTCGAAAAGTTTGGGGTTCATGGACAACTCTGACATCCACAGGGGGTTCGTGGGGGAGAAAGTTATGGGAAACCCTGGTTTAGCGTATCCTCCACGCCTCACGTTACCATGTATAAATGATGCTTACGACAAAACAATGAACGGAGCGTAGCGGTTGGTCGGTAGTTCCAATCAAATATTTTCGAAAATGGTGTCAGGGGAAGAGGTTATTGATCTCAACTCGATATGTGTTCTCTGCATGAGAGATACAGAATTAGAATATAGTAAACTATATAGATTAAATAGATCAATTGCCTATACTCATATCCTGTCTTTAGGATGTTCGGATGACGAGAGAAAGACTTCCTTCGTCATGTTTTAGAAGAACAGTTTGGATTAAATATTATCGCAGTCTATCATTGTCTTAATTATGCATATGATTTCAGGATAATTCAGGAACCTCAAGTGGATTAGTAGTTAGTATATGGTAACTAGAATGTATACATCGTGCAATAAGAGTTGTAGGATTTCGTTATCATCAATGTTATTATTATAGTTACGCCCATAATTGAAAAGTTGAAGTGAATACAATATTGGCTACAGTAGCGGGGCTAGGGGTATTGGTCAGGGGGCGAGAATGGTCTGTAGGGGCGCTTTCGACACTATCTAAGCGGAGCGCCACCACAGGTTGGCGCGGAGCGTACCGAATTTTTTTGAGTAAAGATACTACCTAGATCGCCGGAAATTACCCTTTCTGGGCCTTTCTAATTTGCAGATAAACGAAGAATAAATAGCCGTTAGAGCTTTTTGTCAGAAAATTACACCAACAAATGTGACAAATGTCAATAGATAGATGAGAGCGAAATAAAAAAGTCAAAAATCGCGAATAAGTAAAAAGTGGTAAAAAGCTGAAAAGGGCGCCAGCAGTCCATTTGAGTCCGTCAGGGGGGGGGGGGCA
>JAIPMN010009729.1:0-40481 GCA_020650975.1 Apostichopus californicus
ACGTGAGTTAGTACAACAGGCACACATAACATTGAATATGTCCATTAAAAGCACAACTTATGATCAATCACTAATAGCTTGTTAAAGAAAGGAAATTGAGAGAAATTATGAAGTCTTTAACAAACATTTAGACATAAATCGTTCTGCTCATTTGCTGGTTAATTGTCTTTTAATTGTCTGATTAATTGTCTTTAAATTGTCTGATTAATTGTCTTTAATGATAGTCTGTGTAACACATGAAGCTTTGAAAGAACTAACTGCTCATCAAAATGAAGTGTCCAGCTTTGCACATTCACGATTTCAATTTCTGTTTCATTGATGAAATCACAAAATGACATTTTATTTTGCTTTTCCCCCGCAATTTTATTTAAAAAATTAGACTTTGAAGAAGATTAAATGAAGAATACCTATCCTGTTTTCTATATTATTTATTAACAATGCTAAACACTTAATTGCCAAATGCACACCACAAAGCAAACATTGGTTCTACTTTCTTGATTCCAGGTATTATTGTCCGTAAGTCAGGGAAAGGTACAGTACGATGGAGATAACATGTAATGGTACAATGTTTGCAGAAAGTCAGAAACTGTGCTATTGTTATGCCATGTATGCATGCAAGCATTCATGGCAACTTGTGTCTGTTCTACAATATCACATTTACACATATGACTAATATTGCACAATGCCAACAAAGTAATTCTCCCCCCCCCCGCTCCTTTCCTTCCCCCATTCTCCCCCTTCCCCCCCATTCTCCCCTTCACTCACCCCCATTCTCCCCTTCACTCACCCCCATTCTCCCCCTTCCCTCCCCCATTCTCCCCCTTCCCCCCATTCTCCCTTTCACTCACCCCCATTCTCCCCCTTCCCTCCCCATTCTTCCCCTTCCCTCCCCCCATTCTCCCCCTTCCCTCCCCCATTTTCCTCCCTCCTTACCCTCTCCCACATGACTTATCAACTCACTGTCTTTACTCATTCCACAGAATAGAAATTTGGAAGGATATAAATATGCAAATAAATTGAAACTGCAGAACAATAAGAGATAATAAATTAAGCCTGACTGCGAATAGAAGTGATAATTAAACCTTGCGAGGGTTGGTAACCACTAACAACCACCAAAACCTGTAGCAAATTAGAGAGAGACAGGTAGGTGAATTAATATGTTATGACCAGGAGCCCTACCTGTCACTGTCTACAGTTCCTTATTCACACAGGATCATAAATTGACTCCTTCGTCCCCATAACCCCCCCCCACCACAAACACACACCACTCCCCTTCCCCATATGTTTGCGATAACAATAGGCTTCTCCAATTGATTACCTCGACTAATATCTTTTTTATATATATGTTTTGGGGGGGGGGGAAGGAGGGGGGTGTCTTCCTGGCAATGGTTTGCAAGTACAAAAGCATGAAAGATTAACATGAAGCTTCATTCATGTATACTGAATGTTGCTGAATTTAAAGATAGGTTACATAATGCATGAGAGAGATGAGCTCTGAATGGTAATGGAATTGTCTTTGGCTTACAAACAGTAAAGCAATGTCCACACAATGACTGGACCAAACAATTCAAAACTTTCAATTGCTGATAAGCTCCAGAACAGGCAGATATCACATTATTTAAAAACTAAAAAGACTTGAAATTTTCACAGAAAGACACAGATAATTTAATTGATCAGAGTCTGCTTGATTTTTCTTTCTCTTGGTCTGAAATAAAATTAATAAATGAGCTCCAACGAACCGGGGGGAGAGAAAAAGGGCATTTAAAAAAATGAAGGGTGTGGGGTGGGAGGTCTAGGGTAAGGGAGACGAACCCTTTGTTGTAAATTCAATCATGGATTTATTCAAAGTCTTAATTAATTTTCATGAGTTGCAGTTAACAAAACTTGTGAAAGCAGGCAAGGTGCAAACAATACCCCTAAAAATGTGTTTCCCTTCACCAAATAAGAGGGCATGGCCAATAACGAATAATAAATTGAGCCTCCAAAGAAAAAAAAAAGGTCTGTTACATGTATTGTAATTTAGAAACTCTTATCCCCAATTTCACCATGCAAGATAACCAAAAACCGGAGCAAATCAAGAACTTGCAATGCCATTTTTTGTTCTATTCTCGTACTAAGTGGAAGGGTAAATAAGCATTCGTGTTTCTATGGGTTAATGAATAGATGGTGATACAAATACTACAGGTTTCACTAAAATGGAAAAGAGCCTATAATCTAAGAAGCAGCGACAGAGTAAAAAATAACATCCAACTAAGGAAAGCAAGCCAGCGGTTGAAAGAAGTGTTGGAATAAATGTGCACAAAGTTGGAAAAACTGTTCCTTTCATTTTTTTTGGAATTTTTTTTTCTTTACATATTTTTTTGAGATATTCTTACGTTTGAGTCTCAATAAGTGGACCTTTTGCTTTTTTTCCAATTCTTCCTTCAATTTGTAGGAGACTGTTTGGTTACAAGGAGGAAAAAAAATATCCATGTCACTTTAAAACTTTCAAAAGCATGCTTCTGCCAAAAATTCCAAAGAGAGTACCTTTAATATCTTACTCGCTTCCCCTTGTGCCTGTTTCATTAATCGTACCTGGTATTTTATATCATACAAACACATTTCAAGAATGCTGAGACAATTTTTTTATCTACCATTTTCATTACCCCTTTGAGAAGGAATTTTCAATCCAGATGTCTTTCTAGTGAAAAACATTTGTAAAATGAAGTCCCCATATTGTTGTTGTTTGCGTTTTGGTGACCTTTCCAAACAACCAACAATATAGCTTATATACCCGGAAAAATATCTCCCTTGAAACCCTTTCAATTTTTCCATCTTTTGCAAAAATATTCTTGTTTATATCAAAGTACTAAAGACTAAAATAATTTTCCTGTATGATAACTGTCATTGTTGCACACTTTCCTTGATTCTTGAACATGATTCCTCCTTTAAAGGCTTCAATTAGGTTTGTTTTTTGACCAGCCTGATATATTTGCAGCTTGGTAACTTCACAATCGATAAAATTTTGTTTAAACATCACTGATTGCACTCTTTAAGTTTGCATTAACTTCTGAAGTAAAGCATCACACTATGATGAGCATCAGATGAAACTACTACTATGCAAAGTGGTGATCTTAAAAAAAAGATAATTGGAAGCTGACGGATGATAAGTTGATGATGTCAAAATCACCATCCTCTACCCAATCACCCGTCCCCCCCTCCCTCCCTCACTCTCTTCTTCCCTCACCTCCCCTCCCCCATCCCCCACCCCACAGCAGTACAGCTTACAAGCATTTTATAGTTTAAATTACCCCACTTGATTAGTGGGGCAACTTATGAGGGAATGACTTACCTTCTGGACAAATTACTTATGCATTTTCCCGCGCCAGCGGCGCTCAACTCACAATGAAAAAACACCACCAACTATACCGTAGCCTGCCAAGGGCAGCCAGTCTAGCCAGCTCCGTCTGGCCTGATCCGGTGCCTTGGCCTGGTCATTCAATACCACCCAAAAACCCCGGCTTGTTGGGAGGATGGGCAGGATCCAGAAGGTAAGTCGTTCCCTCGTAAGTAGCCCCACTAATCAAATGGAGATAACTTACATCTGGAACTCCTATCCTTCTGGACAAATAACTTATGCAGTTTCCCACTGAAACCGGTGGTGGGAGAGTCCGTACCACTCTACCAGTGATTCTACTGGTGTGTGGTATGTACAGGATGCATCAATACACCGATCTACCTAACTAACCCATACAACAGTTTGAACTTACTTTTCAGGCTCTCAATTTCCTTGTATTCGTGTTCCAACTGCTCGCAGTGTTTCTGTTCTAGCCGAGCTGAGAAAAGAGGGAAATAAACAGAGCACATGAGGGATAACGGATAATCGAAACATGGACTGCGGTAGCCGATGCTTTTAAATAAGCTCATCAGTGTTACTCGAAAGCTACTAAAACAATTTAAAGAAATGAAAAATTCTCTTTTTTTGGCTTGTGTAATGCTATCCTATAATTTGTAAAATTCCATTACTCATAAATCCAATTTTTATATAATCAATTTTGTCCAAACTTGAGAAATCTCAAGTTATCAATAACAAAACACAAGTTTGATCAAAATGTAGGAGAATAAACTTAAAAAGCAAATAATTTAAACTTACAAAGGAGAGTCAAACTTCCTAGTTATCTCATTTGTGAAGTTAACAATATCGCCCACCCCCCCTCCCCCCCCCCGACATGTTCTCTTTACCAACAAACTTCTGGAAGAGATTCCATCACCCATGTAGTCATTTACTGACATGGTTCCAAAAACACAATGCTCTTGCCTATGGGTACCCTTTATCACCATGATTCCAAAACATGATGCTCTTGCCTATGGGTACCCTTTATCACCTTGGGTGCCGAAAAAACACTTCTCTTACCTATGTACTCTTTATCAACATGGTTTTGAATAACTGTTAGCTCTTCGGGTATACTAATCTTTGGAGGATCCACCTCTGTTCCGAGGCCATTTTCTGTGGTAGTATCTTTATCTGAAAAATAACCAAAAATACACGAAAAAGTAAAGAAGTCTGCTCATGTAGCTGGACTGTACCAACAATATATCACACACACTCAAAGACTGTTAGCCAGACCATAATTGGAGTCACTACTAACTTTTTTGAAATATTTTTTAACATCTCTTGTGTCTGGCTCAACAATTTTGCCGACACCAAGTTTTTGTAGGACATTATTAGTATAAACCACAGTAAATTAATCGTCAAACTTCCATTTTTTTTAATGAGACCATCTTGAAAGGGTAAGCCTGGCTAGTCAAGCTAATTAGCTACATGCCAGTGAGGTTTGAAGTACCTGATAGCACTGCAAATATTTCATACTAATGAACTTGTATAATTACCTGAAGTCATGCATCTAGAAATAATGTTTTTTGTAGATAGAGAGAGCATTAACGCCATTCCCTTTCACTTTATCCGACAGGGCACCGGAACTTAATTGCGATCCAATTCATCAGAAATTTCATTTCACAATCAAAGTTTGAAAGCAACGTTTTTAATCACATCAAACGTTTCCCAGGCCAGCAAGTGGGACTGAAAACATGTGACATTTTTTACGTAATAATTCAAATGAAATCATGTGCATATTGAATCATTTTCCTATTTAAGAGGCTAGTTTCGACAACTAATGATGATTTTTTGCAGTACTTAGCCAACAACTATTTCCTACACTATGACTGAGACTACCGAGCATCACGTCTTTCACATCTGGCATTGCTGTCTCTGTACCTTTACCTTTGGAGGGTTCGTCTCTTTTTTTCTTCTCTCTCAAATCACTCAGCTCATCTGAAGATTTCAAAATCGAAAATATATTTTTGAATCGATAATGTCACTAAGGATCGGTAAGTTTGACTCGACTAAATAATGAAAGCTTTGACGAAAATAAATGTTGTGAAAGATTATCAAATAAACAACTCTAAAGTCATGACAGGTTGAGGCAGTTTTATGCATTCGATACTAAGATGCCTTAACAGTGCGGCTAATTATCTTGTCTACCCAAAACTTACTGGTTTGAGAATTGACCAGCGACAATAGTCTACAGTTTACATGATCACTTTGCCCCCCTCTACCTAACTTATTCAACCGGTTAATATTTTAGCACAGCGCCCTCAATATTCCTGTTCCCGTACACCGCCAACATTCTCCTTCTAAATCTCCCATTCAGAAGGCTACCTATGTATCCTTTTTCAGTATTTTACTGTCAGAGCATATTCAACAGGTTTCTGCATGCATGACTGTCTGCTGGAGTTAGATTTTATCCTAAATGAGGTTTTTCTAAAGCAATCAATTTCCTTGTTTTTTATATATCTTTTCTACTCACTCTCTAAATCTTGAATGGTGGCAACATACTGAATGGTCTCCATCTGAGCATTGCTCAACTCCAACTCGGCATCGTCCGCACGCTCCTCGCTGGCATTTAATCTCTCTGTGATCTCATCTACTTGAGCTATGGGGAGTTTCAAAGGATCAAAGTGAGGAACGTTGGTCGTTACCACATTTTACGATTGGATAGAATCATTAATTACCAGCTTATTAACATTTCAATTAGCGATAATAAAATCTAGGTGAAGGTGTCTCACCTTTGATCAACCTTAATCTTATTTTTAAGTAATAATATAATGATAATAATAATAATAATAATCAGCAGCTATATTTACGATGCTTATGGATTACAACTTACACTTCGGGTGGCTTCAAATTCAACATTTTAACTCAAATTAGGAATCTTTGCAATGTAGAAAGTAATATCTGATAGGAAAACCGTAGATTGCTCTTGGATGAAAAACCCACCTTCCTACGACCAGGCCGGGAGTCCAACCTGGAACCTCCCAATTGCTAAGCCTCATTGCTTCAAACGCCACCACCTTTATCCACTCGGCCACAGCACCGGTGGCAATCAGCAGTATGTATGGCAAAATTGGTTGAATCTTTGTAACCAAATCCAAACCTCTACTTTATGCTACTCACTTGAAGTGTTCACACAAATCATTGTATCTTCACCATTTGTATCTATTACAAAAAACGTCCCATTACTGATTCAGTGCAATATTCTGTTATACTACACGATTAGTGTTTCGTGGGAAGAAACAAATTTTTTAAATAATGAAAAGATAATTTATAACAATGTTTCACTTTCATCTTAACATCTCAAACAATAAGTATTTTGCCAGTCATCTTTATATTTCATTTACACGAACCCTGAAACTACTTTATAGTGCTCCTGACAGAAAGGGCAGATGACCAAAATGCAACATAACCAAATTGCTAAATCAGATATGCATTATCGATTATCGATGAAAACGCTGCCTGTTTTTACAAAAGAGAAAGTACACTCTGACTTTCAGTATGAGTATGCAACAAAAGTATGACCAACAGAGACAACACCGAAATATCCATTGATAAACAACACCACATTCAGAATACCGCATATCGAAACATTTCACTGTAGCTTGTCCATATGGATGATCACTGCACCAGTTACCAATTCTCAATTTGAAAAGAACAAAGAAATTACTAGCATGGACTAAACTCAAAACCAGTGGACTCAGGATAACAACTTCTACACTCTACCAACTGAGCTATCAAGTCCCAAACTAAGTCATTCTTTACTACAGAGAGCCACTCAGAGGCTACAGTAATCTCCACAACATGTATACAGGGATCATATTCAGGTATCACACTCCAGTTCCATTTGATTCACCTGAGCTATCAAGTACTAAACAGGTGGTGAACATAAGTAATAAAGTGCCAGTCAGAAGCCACAGTAACCTCCCTACCATGTAAACAGGGACCACTAATCCATCATATTCCAGCTCCAATTGTTTATAAAATCCAAAAAGTGGTAGAGAAAAGATTTCACCATAAGTTAAGATTCCTTTAAACCAACTGATCTATCCAACCCCTTGTTAGTTGGTTGTCGATGATCGCTGCTAATCTGAAAGCAGAGCACAATACTTGCATCCCTGAGGTCACTGATTTCCATTCTGTTCTATCCCATGAATTTCTAATTTAACAACATCACTTAACGTACCTTTTAATCTCTCTAGGGTTTCCGGGGTTTCGGTTGAAAGAGGAACTTCAGATTCTGGAGTGCTAGCTGTAAATGGAATAAAAAAAAACCAATGAAATGGTGGACTTGTCATGAAACCTAATACCATTATCTCTTCTTGCACAGGTCTCTTAAGCAACTATGTGAGCTATTTTTTTATGCTACTCAATACTTAAATTCCCATGACAATGCAGGTCTTTAACTCTGTCGTCTCGAAAACATGAAGTACAAGATGAAAATTTCCAAATCGTTTCTTTGCAAATTAGATAGATACTAATACGTCAAAAACTGTGTGGGTGATGGGAATATTCACAACCTATATTTTGTGAGGAAATCTGAGGTGTGTCTTAGTTTTCATACATTATGATCATGTTCGGAGATCTGATCGGAAATCTGATCAGATAAATTGATTGATCTGATCACATAGATTGATTGATTATCATTGATCAAATTGATCAGAACTGTTAAATTGAGATCATATTTGGCGTAATACCTGGTAGGTTTGATGAAATAGCAGACCAAATGCAAAAAGGAGCTTTAACACATTTTCCTTTTCTTGTAGCCTCTAAGAAATCTCATAAAACATATGGACTATTAAACCTGTTAATTTTTCATTTCACACTTTAATATTTGAATATAACAAGCTCTCTTAAACCTACTCAAGAGAAGTGAGAACCTTACAAACAGCACTCGAATTACCATCTTCAGGATCAGGTGTCACTACTCTGTAAATAGTGGCCCCTGGTTTTACAGGCTATTTGTTAAAACCAAGGGACGTCTGCGTGTAATTAATATGCCACTTGTCACTCTCTACTCTATGAAGTAAAATCCTGTTTGATGCACAGAACTGCAACGCAGCAACAATGTTGCACTTATTTGGATCTTTCTATTCCCTGTTGTTTGTTTTGGGGAAATGTCAAACTTCCTTTAATTATCCTCCCACTTGCCTGGAAACAAGCATGTCCTTGTTTGTGAAGGATATAAGCGTAACAAGTGTGTTCTTTTTGTACTATATAGGTTATATCCCTTACAACTAAGCCTTACTTGGATGACAAGGTGCAAAAATGATTTAGCAATTCAGCTATTTCTGAATTGAACTTTGTATGAGAAGTATTTCTGATACTGCCAAAGCAAAATTTACAGTTCCTGTTTTAATTTTTTCCGGTCGGAAATCTTGTCACCGACTGCGAAAGATGCTGCAGGAGATTTCTCCGGGAGATCTTTGGAGCAGAGTAGAGCGGAGGTTAACTATGACGAGATGACTTACCATCTGAATCTGTGGATTTTTCTTCGGCTGTTTCATCTAATGCCAGCGTTGCATCTCTCTCTGTTAAACCTGAGACTTGTAGACCCACTTCATCTCCGTTGACAGGTGGTTTTAAAGGAGTAATTTCAGCACCATCTGTTTAAAAAAAAAGACTTTTTGAAGTAGCATTGTTTCTTTCCTTTTTCTTTGTTTGTTTTTTTTTACCTGAAATTTTGTTTGTTATTGACCAGCAAACTGACCTTCTTTAATAGGTACATAGATACATTACCGAATCCTCAGATTTGTAGTACAAATACAATAACATCTTGGTATAGTGTAAAAGGAGAATTACCCTAGCTATCCGTGGATCCACATTAAAGTATTTTGTACGATCAAAATATGACAACAAAATTCAATGATAATACGATGATATACTCAAATTTCACATGTAATGGACCTAGGACAGAGACAGTATCTTGCCTAGGGGCTATCATATGTGACTTATCTTTACAAAAGGGGGAGGAGAGGGGGAAGGGGAGAGGGAGGGGAGGGGAGGGGGAGGGACTCACCACCTTCATCTCTTCTTTCTGCTTGTAGATTTAAATCTCCATTGAATGTACTGTTAGGTTTAATAGTACCCACTGAATCTATCAACAAAAACAAAAAATAACAGAAACATTACACTCGATTCCTTGACTTAAACAAGTGCAACATATGCTTTGCAACACAATTACAAGGATCCAAAATAGAAAACTTTTGAGGTAGGGTACTTGAAAAGTTTAAATCTTTAAAAGTTTTAAAGTTTAATGTACAAAGCTAAGTTCAAATACCTTAAATCGGCTCTGAATGCTTTCTCCACTTCCCATCCTTACCACCTGCATCAACCCACCCCTCCCCCCATCATCATCTTTACTGCCCCACCCCCAAACCCCAGTCGTTCCACCTCCTTGACAAACACCAAAGTACATACTTTCAGAAATGCAATGCACATACCATATTACAGTTATAAAGACCCACTCAGCACCCCCCCCCCCCTTTCACTTCAGCATTCAACTTTTCTTGTCTTCCTATCCTCTTACTCCCATCTAGCCTCTTCTACTCAAACACTCCCTTAAACCAAATTGTCCTAACCCCACTTACCCTTCTTCCATACATATATAACACCCCACCCATTACCATCGCCAAATCCCCCACCCTAACCCACCCCCCCCACCCCCTTGTTAGCATTCTCCAATGCTACACAATTCTTCAAGGCTGTAACATACCCAACACCTTGTCTACAATATGTAGTGTACCATGTTGGCAGGAACCCACGGTGGCACAAATGGTTGGTTCACAGCAATTGTGAAATGTTATTCAGAGAGTGCATAAATCAATTTTACAATACTTAAATTGATACATACACACAAACTTTACATGCCTATATACTATCAACATCATCATAAATAAACAAGTCATCACAGACAAAACCAAAGCAGGTAAGATCTAATCAATGAAGAAGCATAATACTGATTAACAGTTATCATCATACATTCAACAACTTGAATCTAAAATCTAAACAATAACATCTAAATCACCAGACCTAAGCTATAACGCCAAAGTGGTTTACATCCGACTCACCTGCACCATGTCTGCCAATTGAGATATAATTTTCTGTTTGTAGTTTCTGTAACCTTTCTGCAAACTCTCCCTCTTTGGCTTCCATCTTGTTGATTCGATCCTCCAATTTATTTTTATCTTCTCTCATCAGCTCCATCTCTTCAAGGTGCTTCTTCTCCAGATCTGCTAGAGTTTCCGTCAACTGCTGGACTTCTTCCGCCGAGTTTGAATACTTCTCCAAGAGCGTTTTCTGTTCGTTATTCAAATTGTCTAGCTGCTGCGTCAAGTGGGTACCCTCCTCTTTGGAATTGGTTAGTTTTTGCTGAGGAGGAGAAGAAGAAGGTGCAAAGATTTTAACACTTTTAGAACAGTTGACACTTGATCTTGCCAATAGCATCACGAACGACTTTTAAAGAGTAGGAGGAAGATCCTTAGAGAGCAGGTAGATTCTATCACTACACCTTCATACACAAATAAAATTCAAATCACAGTGATTGACAAACACAAACTCCTCCATCCCTCTCAAACCCCCCCCCCCTCCTTCCAAGCTTCCCTTTATTGCCTCATCTTCCTTCATCTCATAACTTTCCTCCGTCCTTCCCCTCCTCTTTCCCCCTCCTCCCTTCCCCTCCTCCTTCCCCTCCTCCATTCCTCCCCCTTCCCTTCCTTCCAATCTTCCCTCTTGTCTCCTCTTCCTTCATCTCATACCTTTCCCTCCTTCCTTCACCTCCTCCTCCGACCAACCTCCCCTCTCTTGTCTACTCTTCCCTCGTCTCGTTACAGTCATCTCACCAGACCTTACCTCCATATCTGCATAATTCTGACTCGCCTCCAGCTTCTCCTCCAGGGCCTTCTTCAAGGATTCTTTCGCTGTGGTTTCGTACATGTGTTTGTCCTCCTGTAACTGTGCTAGCTCCACTCGTATGCTCTCTTCACTGTTAGCCTGACATACAAGAAAGTTTATCATCATTAAAGCTATCACAGTATGATGACGGTCGGAATGAAAAATTCCTGATCGAGCCGTGCAGTGCACGGCTTCTGCAGGTTAACTAGATAATAGTTTTTGATCATAACAGACAATAGAATTTTGGTAAATCACTATTGGTGAAGACAAGCAACACATACACATTTTGGAGTCGTATTAGTGAATTCTCGTAACTACTTAGTAATAATATTAAGAGGTTGCTCCAGACCTGGCAAACCCACCCTGCCGGGATGTACCCTTACCCTACGAAAAAAAGAAAAAAAAAAAATTCCCGGTGACTGGGCTGTTCCCCAGAAGAGTACTTTTCTTCTGGGGTTTGACTCATAGCTATCAGTAATGTGCAAGTAAGAAACTTTTATGGGAATAATAATATTGGGGTTTCATAAAACAACATTTGTATTTTCATACTATTACAGCAATCAGTCGTTGCCATTTAACAATTCTTTTGGAATCCAGTCAGAGGAAGACTTCGCTCCAGTGTTAAAGCTACATTGAAATGAGAAAACTTACATTTGAAAGAAATGTTATTAAGAGACACAAGTGCCACCTTGAGTATCCAACTGACTAATTGAAGACTTTCAATTCAGCTTCAAGAGAAGTAGCTGTTTCTTTAACCACTACCGAGAACTTGCCTGGTTTAGGTATTTACCCACAACGATTCTTGTGTGTCTCATGTCAGTATAAATGCAGTCCAAATCCTGCTAGCCTTTGAAAAGTTACTAACAGTTTAGCCATCACACCTTACCCCCCCCCCCCCACCAACTCCTTCCCCAATGACCCCAGGGTCACTCTCCACATTCTCCTCCTTCCAAATCTACAATGTTAATGGCTTACAACTACAATTCCAGTGTAATTTTCATCTGCAGGATTCTTATCGTGAGTTTTGATCCTGAAGCCAGCAAGGAACTGATAACATCATTGGTTGGTTCATTCTAACAGCTCAAAGATTTAAACAGCATTGGTTAAAATCTTTTCAAACTGTGGATCGTGACACCAAATCAATCTGAAAGTCATTTCAGCTCCAAAAATCCCAGCCAACTATTATAAAATGTCTGATGTCGCTGATGCAGACCGAACTGAATTTGATAGTTAGGAAGCTTTCCGTCTCTTCTATCGCTGATAACAGTGACCTCAAAGGGAAGAATACAGAACTACATCAGCCTGACAACATTATTCAAAGCATTATTTGCTCTTATCAAAATTTGGTTTAAAAATACTGTCCTAGTCAAGGTTGCTATAGTTCGTTAAAAAAATAATGGTATTATTCTCGAACACAAGGTGTGGGTGTAATTCTCAAGACAAACTTCTAAGACATATTGTTTAGCTCTTGATAAACTTACTTCGCCCCTGCCTTTAAACCCTCCGAGCAGATTGAAATAATATCCCCCACGGATGAGCACTTTTTGGAAACCTTATAAACCCATATTTCCAAAAAACCTCCTCAAAACCTCAACTGTCTTATAATTTATTAAATTTTCATTATTAGAGCAACGAGGCTGTTGACACTCACTTTGGAGTAAGCTCTGAGTTGGTTTTCTAGCACTTCGAGTCGAGAGACGAGCCTATCTTCGTCGATTAACGCCTGCCAGCTACTCTCCGATGCATCTTGTGTATTGGACACGAGTGTGTGCAAGGTAGACAACTTCTGTTCTAGCATTTGCTCTCTGTAGAGGGCCTCCTGTGAGATAAGGAGATAATGGTTCGGTGCGGTGCGGTAAGTTTCGTGAATAAATGTCGTTACAGAAAGAGTTTTGTCAGTCAATTCC
Source organism: Apostichopus californicus (assembly GCA_020650975.1). Taxonomy (NCBI): domain Eukaryota; kingdom Metazoa; phylum Echinodermata; class Holothuroidea; order Aspidochirotida; family Stichopodidae; genus Apostichopus; species Apostichopus californicus. The sequence goes on from JAIPMN010009729.1 coordinate 13,171, forward strand.
TCTTAAATTACAGGCACAACGACAACCCTACTAAAGACCTTCTATTACTTCTACACAATTCAATTTAATTTTCCAATCCTCATGTTACACATTCAAAAGTTTCTGATCTAGCTAAGTAAGTAGTTCCTTGCATGCACCTCTCCCACTCCCCCCCCCCATCCTTACCCCTCCTTTATGCTCCCTCCTAACAACCATTTTTTACGCTTCAAATATATCAATCTGCCAACAATTTCCCTTTCTTCCTTGGATTCTTCCAAGAAATGTTTAGTTTTCTGTTTGCTTTCTCTCCCTACTCTTTTTTATGCTTTCATAGACCTGTATGTATTCATATATCAATGCAGAGATATCAGTAAATTTTGGTTAACTAGTAACCCCACCCCCACCAGACCCCTCCCCCCCCAACCCCTACCACACCAGACAATCACCCTCTTTCCTCAAAAGTTTTATAGTCTCAGAACAACACATTCCATTACTTGCTTGACTTCTAAGGTTGCTCAAAAGCAATTTGATTTTCTCCTGTTTCCTCTCTCTACTCCCTTGTCAGGATGAGTTTAAATGAAAGTATTTATTTGCAATTGCTCAGATATTTAGCCCCAAGTCATTACTTCAAGATCACAACTAACCAATTTTTTTTTAGCCAAAACCCAATGTACAGTATATTCATAAAGTCAAGTTCTTCTCATTTCACATGTCGAGGTAATTAAAATGCAATACATTTCTTGATACTTAAAACTCCATTAGTAGTGCCGCAAATATAAACATATCAAAACTTGAGACCTGGAGACTTGAAAGTTATTATATTTCAATTATGGATGGCTTTGTCATAAATTGCAATTAACCTTTTTTAATGAATGAAAGGGGTACTTTACCTTTAACCAACATGATAGCTGGAAGAGCTGCTGAGAGACCATGTTATTGTTGGTGACTGCCCCAGGAGGACTATCATTGGTGTTAGGCACTGAAGGTATTGGTGTGCTATAAACAAACAAATTAAAAAGATTAATAGCATCTTGAAATTCCACATCTGAGAGATATTCTCATTAATGAATAGTAACTTGTAAAAGTTCATAGGTACTATATAGGATAAAGCTACATCAGCACAAAAGTTGTCAATCCGGTGAATATTGTTGAAATATTCCATGAGCGTGCGTTACCTAACTTGGCATTTTCTTTAATGCTCCGTCATATATATATTTCTCCGCTGTAATGCCCTGCTTTATACCATCACATAAAAATAGCCAGTCACTCGTTGAAATTGCAAGAGATATATCCTGGTGCACGATTCTCAACTTGTGATGGAATGTGGCCTACAACCATGTACATAAATATCCTTCTCTATTTAGCATTGGTGGCATCCACACCTGTTTCAATAACTGAAATTTCCTCCTTTTTTGGAGAGGGGGGAGGGGTGTCTTTCACAACTATCTTACATGTGACTACTGATAATAAACATTTCAACAATGGAAGTGATGCCCTGTAAGCTTAGCACCATGTCACCCTCCTTACCCTCGCTACCCTTCTACCAATACTGCAATACTGACATACTGATAACAATCTCAACCTAATGTAGTTAATGCCCACCAAGCCTGTCACCATGCCCCCCCACCCCATCCCCACCCTCTTACATCCTTCCCACTCCCTAATATAACACCACCGGATGGGAACAATATCAAATTGACTTACAGCCTTTGAATTGTTCCCCCATGCACTCCCCATCACTGGCCACCCCCACCACTGCCCCCCTCTCCCAGCCTTACCCCTATCCTGGCCACACCCTCCCTGCCACATCCTCTCCCGGCCACACACTCTCCCGGCCATCACCCTCTCCCAGCCACACCCTCTTCCAGCCACACCCTCTCCCAGCCATCACCCTCTCCCGGCCATTCCCCTCTCCAAGCCACCTCCCTTTCAAATAACACTGGGTACGTGTTTGAGTGCTGATCCGATGGCTAAGCAGAACCTTAAAATCTTTGCAATCCAGTTAAGTGTACTGTACATTAGGTTACGCAGCCCATCTCAGAGATACAGCATTCCAAAATCGGATTAATTCCAAACAAACCTTCTGACAGCTTCGCTTCCATCTGGATTATAGAGGGTCAGCTGTGCTACGATCCGCCCGTGAGTAACTACGAGAGAAATTCAAAGGAAAGAAGAATGAAGATTGTTAAATGGGATTGAAAACCAAAATAAATTCATTGCTACACTTGATACATGCTCTGTAAATGCATACTTTCTGTATAAATATTTAGCAACTGGCAAAGAAAACTCTTGTTGAGAATTCCCTGGTATACACTGATTTTTCTCATTTATTTGTATTACTCGGGTTCACTTTGCATTATATTTTTTTATTTCTTTTTGAAAGATTGCTTTACTTTTACATAACTTTCTGGAATTCACTTAGAAAATTATAACTTTGAATATACGTTGGAAACTTTACAATGTAAATACATTTTAAATCAGCTCACACCCCTACCCTGCACTCCCCTACCCTGCACCCCATCCCTCTACCCCTCCACAAACAACAAAAGATATCATTTATCACATAAAACACATATCCTTGCTCATTCCATTGAGAGATTTAGCAAAAGCTATATTATGAACCTTGAATACCTCCAAGGCCATTCACCTTGGATAGAATTAACCTGGCAAATTCGTGATATATCTTTTCCACACCTCTGCAAATTCTCATGAACATTAATTTGTTTGTTTCTGATTGTCTGCTAATGTTCACTTCTATTGCTCGCCCGCATCGTGCGGGGAGAAAAAAAAAAACTCCTTTCGGCTTTTAATATTCCAGTAAAACATGAAGACCAATGCACATGTACAGTAAAATAATACTCCCTTAAGAGAACCTAGCAGCCTTCTTTTTTTTTCTTTTTTCTTTTTTAATTCCTTGACAATCAAATTTCATCTTACCATACAGTTCATCTGGTGAATAATTTACTGCTTACCCAGCCAAAACAAGTCTGTTTGCTATGAGTCATCTAATGCATTGATTTCATCAAGTCAGCTCAAGTTCACAATCAAGAGAATGCTCTGACCAGATTTATTAAATACCCTGCTCCCATAAAAAATTAAAAAAAAAAAATTCCCTCCGGTGTTACAGCAGCAGAGAAGAGCTGGCATAAACTTGGTCTTCAAACTTACAAGCACACCCAATTAATACAATTTTCACTTCGTTCCAGGATTTCTAGCACCCGACCATGAAGATTATTACTGTGTGTGTGTCTGTATGAAGACACTGCACAGATATGTACAATAGGCAAAGGATTAAGAAGAATAAGGAGACAAAGAAATGAGTATGGATGACTTGAAAGACAGATTATATTAAAATATTTAATTTTTATTTAAGATATGAAGGAACATACTGTACTAGGGTCAATGTATGCACAGTGCTAAAAGGAGGGTCAATGGGAGGGGGGCGCAGTGTTTAAAAAGAGGGTCAAGGGAGGGGCGCGCAGTGCTAAACAGAGGGTCAATGCCGGCACAGTGTAATAAAAATTGTCAACCGGGGCGCAGTGCTAAAAAGAGGGTCAGTGAGGGGTGTATTGCTAAAAAGAGGATCAATGGAAGGGGCACAGTGCTAAAATACAAAGGGTCAATGGGGGGGGGGCACAGTACTAAAATGCTACCATTTTATGGGCTAGGTAGATGAGAAAGTGCAATAGTAGAGTTGAGATAGGTTAGAGAGAGAGACTCATTTGTAATTTTAATATTAGGCTTACAGTAGCTCTACACAACCGCAATCTAGATAAATTAGACTTAAAAAGGAATAGTAAATTGGGTAAGGTACCAAGGGTCAAGGATTCATTGGCATGAAAAGCTGGTGAGATCATTGTGGTCAAGTGGTTAAGGCAGTGGACTTGTGAGCAAAGGTACAGTATGCAGGTTTGAGTCCTGTCCAGATCATTTTGTTGTGTCCTTGGGCAAGACACTTTTATCTCCATTGCCTCTCTTCACCCAGGTGTATAAAGACATGTGAGATAACTTGTCAGTTGGGCGCTATTTAGCCCATATGGAGGGATTGTCTGTGCTTGACAGGTTATCGTTGACCAGGGTAATGTTGTGATGCGCCTTGAGCATCGTTAATGGTGGATATGTCTGCACTTTATAAATCTAAATGTTCATTAATTAATAGTAGACAGTTTGGTAGGCATACATTAAGTTTAATGTAATTGACAATATGGAAGGAGGGTAACATACTGTACAGTAGATCTACATATTACATGTGTTCAGTATCGTATGCAAGGAATAACTTGTTTACCATACATTTTGACAAATTAGAAGAACAAACTCTGATTGTGACGCTGCTCTGCAGGATAAGAACAAAGACTCAAAAACATTACAGCTCTACATATCCTAACATTCAACTATCATAGCTTAGGCTACCATAGTACTTCAACTGTAGTGAGCTAATTCTGTTACACGACCTTCTCGTCTTTTACACAAAGTCCCTTCATTAATTTATGCTTTTGTTCTGTACTTTGTTAATTAGCAATACAAAAACAAAACTCAGTACTCTTGAACTTAAGACTACAAGTCTAATTTGCTGTCTAAAATATTTGACCGTACAGTAACTAGTGGGAGTAACAATAGTCCTCAGATTAACCGATACAGGAAACAACACATACAGTAAGCCTGTACTTTTCCACAAGTGGGATGATTTTCTGTGGGATCATGCCCTATGTAAATAAGGGCAATTACTGTAGTGGGTGTGACACAGGTCTGGCACTACAATATATAGAGAGCTGTAATTCACTCGATGGTTAACAAAGTACCAGTACTTAATTGGTTAATAAAGTCTCTTGAAATGGCACAAGATGCTAATAGGGAAGTCAAATTATGAAATCTCTATAGAATGGGCTCATCAAATGCATGCAAACCAGAGGAGAGTTCAGCTGTCAACCTTATAGTCACTTGTGAGCACACACAATCCTGTAAAAAGACAGATTAATAGAGATTGCAAGACACAGAGTACTATTAGAGTACAGTAAAGCACACTACCTGCAAGTCCAATTGGACGATCTTTTGGCATTAATACCTACATCAATTTTGGATTTACAATTCTTAGGTCTGTGAATTTCATTTCTCATAAAGTATGCTGATTGCTGAAAGCAGGGAATAGTTTAGCGTCCAAATTTTGTGTAATAGCATTTTCAAAGGCTCTTGAGTTTGTCTCTCATAGAATAGTATTGTTTCCAGTGTAGTAAACTGCTACACATCTATACACTTGTATATATAGTAACTGTTCCATTTTATATAGCATTTTGCGATACTGGATAAATTATTCTCTGGAAAGCATGAAGATACTGCGTACTTAAATTCCGGAGCGCTTTGCAACTTGAGAGCAGTGCTCAAGGCAATCTACAGTACACACATGTGCAGCATTTTCCTACAGTATATAGGAAACCAGGTGGATTATGATGTATTTCCTTATCATGTGCAATGTGTATTTGGAGAGTGCACTCACTGATGCAAGTGTTGATAGATATTATAGAATAGATTGATTGATTAACCGATCGATTGATTACTCAATCGACTGATTGAACTGATGAACTTCATCCAATGGTATACTGTAATATGAACTACTGTACCATAGGACTGGGTGCAGATCTTCCCAGGAATTTCAAAACAACTGATTTGAAGCCTGTTTTAACTATAGTTCAAAATAGAGTTCTACAATATGATCATAGTGCATTAATAAGACTTGAGTAACCAGGTATTTAACCTGTTTTGACAATGACTCATAGAATTTCACAAGTCAATACAATTGACAGTTTAAGGCTAACTATAAAAATTACCCCTGTGAGAGCCATCATGTGGAACTGTATCTACTACCCAAAAAAAAAAAATAATAATAATGTACTTTTATATCCAGAGGTCAATTAACTGATATAGTCTCTATGAGGTATAGGATAACAACATCCATAAGGAAATGAAATGAGTAGCAAGTTCTGTGTGTGTACAGTACTATAATATGCCACATGTTTCTGAATAGCTATTGTACTAGATGGCACTAACGGACATGACAGTGACCGTACTGTGAATTTACAGAGAGTAATAAAAACAGGCATAAGAGGCGAAGGGCGGCAAAGACAGACGTACTGATAATATAGTGAATTGAGGTACAATATAGTAATATACTTTCACATGCAAAACAGTGACACCAGGTATACAGTATACAGATACATGAGTTTGAACAAAGAGAGACAAACATATTTTGAAATTTCAATCAGTTTTGGTACAAACTTCAAATACTTCATGCTCACAAAGAGTAAATACACAAAACTTTCATTTTTTGCCTGTGCAAAATTTCAAATTTTCAACTTGCAATACTGGTTTGTACGGATATTTCATGTGCAAATTTTAAAATGTTCGGAATAATTTTAGCCGATGACTTCTGATGACCTTAAATGACCTTTGACCACTATGAGAAACTAAACTTCTTCGACATGGATGGAACTACATACTCTGTATGAAGCTTGTCATTAATAAGCTTTAACATAAGGGAATTACCACATTAACAAGGTTTTAACAGACTTTGACCTCTGGTGACCTCAGATGAACTTTGACCTCCATGAGAAACTACAGTAGATATTTCTTGGTGGTTAGTTGCAAAGTGGTGTTAATATTATTGTAATTTTTGAAGTAATTCAAGTTCAAGATTTTTTCACTTTTCTTTCACAAATATCAGCGATTTGTTTGTTCTATTTTTTTCTTTTTTTTTCACTTTTCTTTCACAAATATGAGCAATTTCTTTTTTTCTAATGTCTAATTCTTTCTCTTTTTTCTAACTTCTACAATTTTTTACTTTTTTTACTTTCCTTTTCCAAATATCTGCAATTTCTTCTTTTAAGTTCTAATTTTTTTTGTAATTTGTTTGCTTTGCATTTATTCTTTGACTTTCCTTTCACAAATATGAGCAATTTCCATTTTTCTATTTTTTTTTTATTTGTTATTATTTTATAACCTACCATTGAACTTCTAAAGTAGTTTTCAACTCACATACAAAAAATAATAAGGCACCACAATTGAAGAGCTTTAAAGTGCACAGTAGTACAGTACAAACAGTAGCATTAAAAAGAAATATAAATTTCTACCATTCAAATGTCCTCCACTATTTCAATGGGGTTCTTCTCCGGTGGATGCAATTTTGGAAAGTCATTTGTTGTTGACTTTTCTCTTTCTTTCTCTTTTTTCTAATACTGTATATATTATATTTTTTTTTATGAATACAAGCAATATAGATTTCCAGAACCAATCTTTTACTTAAGTTCATTTAATATGTTCATACAACATTGCTGTTTAAGTCATTCATTGGTACAATATTTCTCAAACAGCAGTCAAACGCATGCCTTTAAAGGAAATGTTTTCTGTGATGCCATGACAAACAGCAAAAACGTTCTTCTATTAATAGACTAGTACTCTGAAATACTACAGTTAACTTGAGCGGCTTCGGTTAGAATTATTTCCTTTTGTCATTGACTTCCTTATAATTGTGAATATCTTGCAGAGTAAAGTACAAAAAGAAACGGTAATAATTGGAATGTTTATAAACAATCCGAGTTGATTTCATTGATTACAGTCACGCATAATTATAGCTCAGCAAGAAATAGGTCAACAAGAGTTACATACAAATCCATGGACTAAGATACAAGTATCGGAAAATGCTAACTTTTTTGGGGGGGGGGGTCCGTGTTGTATTTTTAAAGTTGCTTTTCGAAAGGTCAGTATGTTCCAACTGCTACCAGATTCAATCCAGCAAACAAAACTGCAATTTTTTTACTTGGCCACTGGAAAAATATATTTATTCTAACCTACCAGAAAGGTGCAATTAGCTGGCATTTAGCCTTCAACACTTTAATCATAGAATGTGCAAGATGTATGGCAATATCTCTCCCAATCTTGAGTATGCATGGCATGAAATGCGTCACAAACAGGATGAATAATGTCCAAACATTATGTCCAACATTACGTCCAACATTATGTTATTACTATGTTATTATTATTCTCTAAGGTAGATTGCCTTAAAGGTAGACATGATTCCAAGAATCCTGGATATAATTTATAAATCAAGTTTTCTTGCCCAACATGAATATTCATGACCTTATTTCTCCAAGGGTTTAATATCTATATCAACACCTAGACGTAATTACCGATTCGGTGCCCTTTATCTTCCTCCGTGTAAGTGCTTGACAAGTCATTACAGAATGGCATAAATCTCTAACCAAGAGGCAATAAAGTAAATGAAGCTAGGACAAACATGCACACATCTCAGGTACAGTGAACTGAACGCACAGTGTTGGAATTTATATTCCAATAGCTCAACAGCAAGATCCTACAGTGCAATATCAATGTGAACAAGTTTCATGGCATCTCAACAAACTAGTTCCTAAACGTAGATATTAGTGGTTTTCTAAAAGTACAAACTTATTTGTCATGGACACAATATCATTCCTACGGTACTATATGCTTCAGGAAGACTGCGGACCCATACTTCAAATAAGGTCAAAATGTGGTCTTCTCGAAAGACGGTTAAAAAAATTTACCTGTGTACTTTCAAGTACGTCTTACGCGTACTTCATGCTAGCTAATAACACAAAGTGCTATTGGTTAACCTACATTCCAACAACTTTATGACACCTCCAATTGAAGATAGTTATCTGCAAAGAATTTTCACAGATTAAATATTCCAAAGTTCTGTTAAAGCTATATTCTGCATGGATTGTAAATTTTGTATCATTTAGACCAAGCCATATGTTACAAATATTTAAGAGGAATAGCTCTAGATCTAAATAAATACACCTCGGCCACAACCATTTGAACACTACAGTACTACAGTAATTCCTGCATCAATTTACCAAGCTGTTTGTTCCACTTCACTTAGACAGCTGAGAGATATAACGATAAAAGTTCATCTTTGAACTTTGAACTTTTCAACAAATTACTGAGAACGTATTCAGAGGAATGCTGAGGAGATGGCTTTACTAGCGACACAGTCTTTATTACCTGATACATACGTGCATGCATACAATTAAGTCAATATAGTAAACAGAAATTAGATACAGCACTCATGAATTCTCTCAAACAACAGTGAGCTGTTAATGTTCACTGAACTTCAAAGACAAACACACTGTAGACATTTGACAGGACTTTCAATAACACAATATACATAGTTCTAAAGATCACCCACTTCACTCCGAGTTGATCTCTCTGTGCAATAGAACCAACAAGTACAATCTACGTAATCCTACTATCTTGCCAACTTTAGAATTATGCTTTTTAAGAACTCATTTATCTACAGAGCAGCCATTTATATTCAAAATGGGTTCTTAGAATCTCTGTTATAATCCTTTTAATCTTTAAAACTTCTAATCCTCCATCTTCTTTCTTTTTTTGTTCATGCTTTCATGTTTGTACATTTTTACATCTTTTATGTATCATTTTTATGTGTCCTATTTATAAATTTTATAATTTATACTGGAAAAAGAAATTGAATTGAAAACAATCAATCCACTCTCGGGTTTATAAGTTAAATTATTGTACAAGAGTTAGCTGATTCCTCCGGCTGTGTTATCACGACCCCAGTTTGCTATTAGAGTTAGTTTCAATATTGGGTTGCATATGGACAACAAAATTTGAATCTAAATACACTCCACGAGTGATGTTTGATCTGATCTAGATGTATTACTTCTGATTCGATTAAACGAATGTGATGTGTTCTTTCAAACGAAGAATGGAGCAAGGCAATGCCGGGACTGAAGTACTTCTTTCATACTACTTTAATTTGGGTGGTAGAATGAGGAGGTAGATTGACTGCGGGCGATTGGTCAACAGGGAAGGTCAGTGTCAAAGGTTACCAGTTCTTTTCAGTCATGACTTGACCTCGGGTGCAGATGTTGTGAGGAGACAGGTAAGTATGGAGTGAATTAATTGGACAAATAACTTCTGAATCGATCAAATGAGTGTGATATCTTCTTTCAAATGAAAAATGAAGAAAGTTAATAATGATGGGATTGAATGACTTCTTTCATGAAAGAATCCTTTAATGCACAACGATGGATAATTCTTCCTCTATATATTTGATACATGTACTATAGGTCCACATTGAAAAATTTCACACTGAGCTTTCATCTCTTCTTCTTCCACTAACCACAGTAGCTTTACTGTTCACCAAACTGTTATGTATGACAGACCAGTCCCATATATGTAACTTTCACATATATGGTTTCAAGATGTCCATCATTCAACCATTTGACCAATGTTAAAAGAGTAATTTAAATATTCATTACAACTTGTAATATTCATCAATAGCTATACAACACACAACTACACAACACTGAACCTTCCAACTGTGGGCTTTTAAATATTCCTCGATCGGACCTAATCTTAATCTCCAGTTTATCACCAGTGCAACAAGTAAAACCTCTGGTTTTAAGACCGTGAAATTTACATATAATTAACATAGTCATAACTAATTAACTATTCCTTGCTGTAAAGTAGAAGATCAGTTTTCACGGTACTCACAGCACTCACCTACAACTCTTTTTGAGGTATCCACCACATCGACCCCAAACTGGACGATATCCCCAGATCGGACCTCTGTCTCTGGGTTCTCGCCGGTGCCTCGAGTTAACCTCTGGTTGTTTACAAATGTTCCATTGCTGCTCTTTGTGTCTTGCAAACAAAACTGCCATGAAAAAAAAGAGAAAAAAGGGTGTTTTACCAAACTGAAAAAACTGCTGAGCAATCTTTTGTAGAACAAATGTTACATGACATTGAAATTATTGAATACCTGACAAATCTAGTCTACCATGACCGCCACTCACAATGTTGACATATAAAACAAACACACACAGGAGTGACGTACAGTACACTATGGAAATACATACCTTAGAATATATAGCAAGTTACACATGTATACATGTACAGGAAACAACCTCAGACACCAGGTGAAACAACAACAGGATATGAATTTGAGGGGAATCTTACTTCATTTACTTTATAATTTTTATAGAAATCATGGGCACAGTAATGAATGCACATTAAAAGCAAAGACAATCTTTCAACAGCCAGTTTTTCCTAGAAATAATATTTCAAGAAATATGTATCAACTTATGTTATGTACTTTTATGTTGAGTACCTTTTGATTAGCCAGCTGTTTCCTTTCATTCCCTCTACCTACATCCTATCCCTTCCAAACCCCCTGTCCCATCACATTCACTAGTCCACCTCCCCCCCCCCCTTCCCTCTGCATCCTCTCAGACAAACTTGTTAAAACATATGTACATCAGTACTACACCTATTTCAGTGTATGTATGACTATTACCCTGTCTTGATACTAGCCTTTACAGGTACCTGAGGATAACATTACAAAATGAACATATTCAAAAGAAAACTTATGAATCTCTCTCTAAATGTAATATCTAGGTTATAATTCCAGACAGACTCACAAACAGTATTTTTGTTAGAAATCCAATCCTGATGAAATAAGCTTTTACACAGCTACAGTACTATTTAGTGACATAATCATACTAACTTTCACTAGGGTACTTCACAATTATAATTATTCAACTAGCAATTCATCTTCTTATATAAATATTGGTTGTGTCATTCATTTTCTAACTCAAAGAGTCACTGGAAAACAGTACACATGATTCTTATATGAAACTATCATAATACATACTGTACTTCTTAACGTGATTTTTTGAAGCCTTGATTACTGCTTCAAAGTATTTATAAACCCAATCGGCAAAAACCAAAAGTCAACCAGATGTCATTCCAAACATCAAAGAGTTCAGCCAACCTTGCTTGGCACTCTCTTGGTAAACATGCAGCACCTATGCTTCCCAAATACACAGTGCACCGTACATCTGAACCAGAGAATTTGACTTTGTATCTCAGCCAAATGGCTGTTGAGCTATTTTTATCACCCTTAATAGAATTGACACACATAGATCAATACAGAGGAAGACATGCAATATATACTTGGTATATACAGCAGTATGAGGCATCACATGACTATACGTCAGACTGCAATACAGTAATTACTGTACTGTGTGTACTGTGTATTCACTTCTTCACCAAAATGTTCATTACTTCATGCAGTCAATCGATTGATTATTGCAGTCAATTAAGCAGGGAATAATTTATCCCGTATCGCATCATGGCAAAAATGCTATCCAAAATTGGCAGAATGCAGATCTAAACACAATTGCACAGATGGTCTGTATAGCAGTTTTTGTACATAGGAACCATATAAGAGTATTTCATTAGAGACTATTAAAGTTTAGAGCCTTTCAAAACTGCTATGTATATATTTGAACACTACTTATTTGCTGTTAAGTATTACATTTTTCTTTAATGAACTATTAATGACTATATCGTTTTGTACAGTGAGTGGATTTTTTTTAAACGTATTGCCTGGATGAAAGATACAGTACTTAGTATGTTTAACATTATATGTAAATACTGAAATTAACCTGACCCTGGTCTACCTCATTTCTTGTTTCGAAATCAAATAGCTGTTTCGGTTCTCACAGGTTTCAGAATTAGCAAAGGTCAACTGGCAATCACATTTTTTATTCGAATCTCAGAAACAAACCGAAAGCAGAACTGATCGGTGACTGTGAGTTGATACTAAATCAATCAGGACTGTTGCCATAGATACCAGCATCAAACAATGTTGTCTGCCGGTGTTACAATTCGGTGGGATTGATGTGCAACTCTCTGCATTAACAATTTTGAATACATACTGTAGCGATACAACGAATCGATACCATCATTGCAATTCTACAATACTGAGTGGTCAACAAACTCTTGTGTAGTTTATATATACCACCACATCAACAGCATACTGCATATAATATGAGATTATGCCATGTAATCTGTCAACTTACACTGTACTAGTGTATTTCACATTACTACTGTTCTGATAATTAATGCAGTATTATAATGCACTGCTGTGTACTGCACTGTAATGAGCTGCAATTCTCTACATTGCAAAGCAATGTTCTGCACAGTATTCCAATGTTCTGCACAGTATTGGAATGTTCTGCACAGTACTGCAATGTTCTGCACAGTACTGCAATGTTCTGCACAGTACTGCAATGTTCTGCACAGTACTGCAATGTTCTGCACAGTATTGGAATGTTCTGCACAGTACTGCAATGTTCTGCACAGTACTGCAATGTTCTGCACAGTACTGCAATGTTCTGCACAGTACTGCAATGTTCTGCACAGTATTGGAATGTTCTGCACTGGAATGCTCTGTACTGCACTGCAACATTCCACAATGCAATTCACAGCACCATAATACAATGCACTGGCGAGCACAGTACAATGTAGTTCTGTTTGCTGTGCACCACAACGCACTGTGTGACATGTCATTGCAGTGCAGTGTTTCTGTGGTACTACAGATGCAAATCTTTCTCTGTTTATAATCCACAACCCTCTTAAACATGGCTTTGAAATTCAATCTGATGCTCCTACATTTGGTACCTAGAAGGTTTCATTTCCGACAAATATAACTGAGGCATTGCACCAGTGTTCCCTATGTACAGGTACATAGACACACAAGCATGTAGAGTTACTAATCATGCCATCACATCCTGTAGCCACACTACAGTATATATAGTCTGACAAAATGCCAATAGATTACTTCACATCTCACATGACATACAGTGTCAACATCTGCTGGCGCTGTACAATAAATCTTGTTTTCTTCTTCAAAGCTGCTAAAGTATATACTTTTACAAAAACAAAAAAATTTCGGGGGGAGGGGGGGGGGTAGATGTTCATCCCTGGAAAAGATTTCATAATTTGTAGATCACTGACTACAATGAGGGCTGTGAAAGACCCACTGTTCTCTTAAAAAACTTACCTGACGATGGGTGACTTTAAAAGACCGTTGTACGGTACATAATTTTAACATGTGTTTCAGCAAGGAGCAAAGCTACAGTACAGTAAGCACTGTAACTTTTAAACTAAAGAATTGTTGCAACTAAATTCATAACAATTCTGACATAAATATTAGACAAAAAGTTATTTAGTCTACAGAAACTTATGTTGAGTGGTATAAATTTGAACTAGTTTACATATATCTGAAACGCCATTCACCATACCCAAATTTTCATTTCCACTAATAATAAAACTTGATATAAGTTTCTGCAGTGAAAAATTAAAAGAATGAGAAATAATCGTTCCCCACCCCAGTACAGTACTTGTGCGATACATAAAGCTTGTAAACTTGTACTAACTGTCAGAACATCACAGAACAAGCTCATGACAAGAAATTGTATGGAAATGAAACAGAACATAGACAAAGCTAAATACCTTTTGCAATGTATGAAAATCAATTCATTCATCATTGCAACGGTTAACGCAATTAATATTTAAATAGCAATGGTATTGATATTCACAGTTCTTAGAACTACATGTATAGCACAAAGAATTAATAAGTTTCGAAGGCTGCTAATTTCAGTTACTCCACAAGTTGAGTAAATCTACTTTATATCACATTGACCACTAATACATTTTTTTTTTTGCTTTAACAGCACTCATAGTGAAGAGAGTACTTTTTAACAGTATCTCACTTTCATTTTCTTTGTTCTTATCTTAATTCAAAACTTAATAGGATGCACTGCAGTGGTAATTAAAGTTAATAACACCAAATGTTTACTTTCATGTGCACGTGCTCATAAGATATACAGTAGTAATCAACTTACATTATTCAAAATAATATACATACGCACTTTCAATTATGCAATTATTTCCCTTTCAAAATGTCATACATGTTGTGGGACACAGAACATAAATTTTGTTATTCCCATTATAATTGGGGGTCTCTTATTAACCTTGTTTAAGTTTAACAGGCACAACCAGGACATAACACAGGGAAATGCAGCATATTAAAAGAAGAATGGTGTTCACTCGACTGTTCTGGTATATATACTGTATTTATCTAGAGGTGAACTGTATGGGAAGTACTTACAGTTACTGATTACAGTGTGCAGTACCCTCAATACAGTGAGACTGCACAGTATGAAAAAGTGGGTCAATGCACTTAAAGTGCATTATGCAATAACAAAGTATTATATACAACATATGATGTACATGCAGATAACATGTCATAATTTAGAACACAGTACTACTACTACTGTGCATCAATTAGTATAGGCTGAGCTCTATTCTACTGCACAGTGAAAGAAAAGAGCAAAGGTGGACATGGACATTCCAAAGATTCTCTGCCACGGTGATTATCCAAGGTGAGGAGAAAGGTATGGTCTCCAAAACTACCCTACTAACTTTAAAGACAAGGCCAAGGATACTTTCATTGTTAAGTGTCCCCAAAGGGAAACTAAAAGATGAAAAAACATGTGGTAAATCATCAAACTTTGAACAATTTGACTGTTTTCAAGGACAGTTTGCATAATTTGTAACTAATACAATCGGGGATCTTCTCACACACTTTAAATTGTGTTTCGGAATTTACTACAACATTAAATTTCTTTCTGTGAACAGTTTTTGAGCTCAGAGGCAGGCAGGCAAAACCACGACCTTGATATCGGCTCTCTCTGGTCAACGTCGGAAATTTTCTGTCACTGTTTAAATAACGTTACATACATATGTTCTCTCTGGTCTAAGTGCCTCAGTTGAAGAAAAATGCTTACCATGCCCTTTTCTTTGTCGAAGAGCAGCAACGCATGGTTCCTCGACAGGACTTTACAATCAAAAATGGCATTTTCTGGGGCTGGTCTGGCTTTAGCCACCGATCTGCCTATCTTGACTGGTTCGTTGAGATCGATCCGACGTGTCTGGAAGGGATGTGAACTCGGGTGACACGTTAAGACCGCCACGGCAGACATGATGAGCATTTGGGTTGACGTTTCTTGATCCTTCTCCACTTCCACAAATCAAAAATGATTTTTCTAGACTTTCTTCTTCTCTAAGGTGTGAACGCCTTCATTGTTCAGTTGCTCATCGCTACATTCAACATTAACTCCACCAGGTTCCCTTATGACATTTTCCTGTTGATAAATTATTTTTATAAAAATTGGTGTTTATATAGAATTACATTGTATATATGCAAGTATGTTACTCCCAGTTTCTATGTACGAAAATTAAAATTCATGACAGAAAAGTATTTATTTTGTTAGAAATAGTATATACTAATATACAGGGGTTAGTATAAAAAGACACAGATAAAAAGGGATGTGGGGGGCGTACCTACCTACCCAACCACCTATCTATCTATTCATCCACCCACCCACCCACTTAGCTACCCACCTACATACATACATACACAACAGTCTGCAAAGATAGCTTCAGTGCAGTATGTACAGTATAATAAAACGTAAACAACCGTTTAAGGAAATCAGTCCACTGTTGGTCAAGCCTGACAATTAAAGTTTTATGAGATCCATTAGGAAACACTAAATGAGACAATGTGGATGGTAGATGAAGTGAGGAAGGTGGGAGAATGGGTCAGGAATTTAATAAATGGGACTGAACCAGAATAACACAGTCAAGTAGTACTGTGGCTGTGAGTAGACAGGTGAAGGAAGCCTAAAACATTCAGGCCAGATTTAGAGCAAAGTTAAACACATTTTCATGTGCTCACATTACGATAACATCAGCATATTGAGAACAAGTGCATACAAACGCACACAGAATTTTGCAGATCTATGTGAGATACTACAACAGTAGATTTGGACAGAGGAGTAAATGGGCACAGTGTCCATTTAGAGTGAGTCAGGGCATGTGCGCTGCTAAAATAATACCAATTTTTGAGTATGGTAAGGAGATGGGGAAGAGCATACTGTACATGTACTGAGTTGAGACCAGCTTCAATGTTCAGAGGTTTGTGAACGAGGAACTGCAGCACGGTTGATTATATACAGGCCTCGACAAATACGGTATCCAACTCGCCCTTTGCAGGTAGAATTTTAGCTTTGGCAAATAGAAAATGCACCATGCTCGACACTTTGGCGAGTGACTCATGGGCTGTTCAAACCCTAATATTAGCAAGACTACATTGTTACAAATATTTCACAGAAAGAAAAAAGCAGTAGCTTGGCAAACTTGAAGCAAGTGTTAAGTTGTAAACTGATTTTTTTCGTCAATGACCGATCTCAATGGCAATTTACTGTGTAAAATGGTTTCTTTATCCGCACATGCATTATGTATATGAGACATTTTCATGAGCTGAGGTTGTTCACAAACTTCACAGAGCATTTATAAACTTACAGTGAAACATTAAAAATCTAATATAACAATTTATGAAGTGGAACGTTTGAGCTATAAGAGGTACGTAATGTGTATTAAAGGCAATTATAAATATGTTGTGTTCATATTATAATTTCTAAACCAATTAGAAAAAGTTAATGACATCGATATCATGACGTCTTGGTTATGTGCAGGCAACCCCATACACAGTAGAGTATAGTACTAGTGGCCCAACAAGCCTAACAATAAACATGTGGAAATCCCCATCTGAAGTTAATGAAACATGACCCCTTTAGAGTTGATATGCAGAAAGTAAAATCCACAATACACGATTATATCATTTTCGTACCATATTTTCGACAACAAGGCATGGAACTGCCGAGTTGGTTAGACTTCCTGTGCCCATAAACAAATAATGCTAGGATAATATCAGGTTCGTTAACACAAAACGTGAAGAAAAACATGTTTTGTGTCAGAATACCAATACACTTAAGGTGGCCAAACACCTCCTAAATTATTCCTGAGGCATTTTCTGCATGTCATCAGTCATAATTCGCAAAGCTAAACACAATTTAAGGAGTTTTGAGAGAAATTTGCTGTTCTCACTGCCATGATGTTTTACAAAGCGTTTTCAGATTTTCACTCAACACCGGCTGCGAGCAAGGGTTGAAATAAGCGGGCGCCCAGGTGCTGTTCGCGCCCGCAAGCACTAAAATAGCGCCCCTGGACATGAAAATACAATACGCACGGGCGCTACTTTGTCGGCAAATAAGCGCCTGCATACTCCTGTAAATATCAGCCTTATCATGCGCTGCACAGAAGCCTGAAACTACATTGCATGCTAGTGCTATATAGTAACTGCTAGCGATTTGATAAATCACTGATCGATCGAGTGCATGCACAATAGCACTGGTGCACATGGTTTATATATATCGCACAACACCTGTACTGATATGTACGTACATGCCGGCCTGCATGTATTTTGCACAGCGAGCCAAGTCGCTCATCTTACGTCGCGATTATTACCGCACACAGTATAAGTCAATGGGGTTTTCTCATTGACACTATGATTAACGCTGATTCGACTCGACTCGAGCGATTCGCGATAACCATGCTGTGAGTTGTAAGTAGGCAATGTGGAAAGTCACTAGCTTGGATACAATCGCAAAATGGCGGAGAAAACTGGGATTCATCGTTACTTCGCTTCGACATCTAAGCGCCCCGCCCCTTCAACTTCAAGCGCTCGACCAACGCCCAGTACAGCCGGGAGTACAGCCCGAAGAGAGCGAAGTCAATGACCAATCAGGTGATTGAGACATATTCATATAAAAAGCAATTTACTGTCCATGTTCTCACTGTTCTGTAATGTGTTACACGCCTGATTGATGTTGCTTGTTTCAGAGTCGAGACATGGTGGTTTTACATCATTTATCACATGCATCATTTATCACATGCATGATGTTCACCTTTTAAGAGGCAGGATGCCTCAGGTTTTTCTGGTTTTCAGCTTCAGGCTCGAAGCCACTGGTATGGTATCCAAGATGGTGGTTCAGTCAACATGTAGCGAGCTGGCATTAATGGAGTCTCGATGTCCGCGATCTTACGCGCCGCGAGCGTCTTCTTCTTCTCCTTTTTCGCGAGCAAGCAGACCCCAGTTTAGTAAGAGATTAAGTCATAAATATTGTTTATAAATGCTGTACGTACCCTATTGTTATTTAATTGAATTGTAGTTTTAAGTGTTTGGCTAGGCTGTGCTTAACTGTACAAAGTACATATGTTAGGTTATGTTTTTGGTCCTACGGGTTCATAGCGTGTCTTTATCATTAAGCATGTGAGTGTTTTTGCATAGTATTATACTGTAGTGTTACTGTAGTGTAATTGACAGTTAAGTGTATTTACAGTTAATTATTGTACCTGTTGAGTATTGTACTGCTCGTTGTTTAAAGAGTGTATTCGTATTTTGTATTCTGAACATTATTTGTTTACTGTTGTTATGTCTCAGAGATTGTCCTTGAATCTTAGCCATTCTGGATAGCTATAGAGTGACAAGACTCTTGAGAGTTTGTGGGTTCAGGAGGTGAAAATTCCTACTGTCTAGGAACAGTATGGTGGAAATTCCTATAATGGTTGCAGCTGGCATGGGTTGCCCTGACCATTATTGAGGTGTTAAAAGTCCTCGCCTGTTGGCAAACGTATTGTATTATTTCCAAGTGCAGATTATTTCATTATGTTCATTATACATTTTATACAGTATTCTCAGAGTACAAGAGCAATTTCACTGCTATGTAATATTTTTCTTCTGTGTATTTAATGTTGTTGTTGAATTTAGTTTCACTGAATATCCTTGGTGAGTTATTGCGAGATTGATATTTCATAGATTGAGTATAGGTTTTCCCCGAGTTAGGACAGTTTTAATTAGGTTAAAGAGTTTATTAAGCCATTTATATTGTCATGTATCATGATTTATTCATATGTATATTTTCAATTTAGAGTTTGTAATAAATTGTCAGCCGTTGTTTCAACGCAAGAACACTCTTGCATCCGCATTTATCACTAAGTTCGAAGCGAAGGACCCTAAATCTGGTAATTTACCCCGCCATCCGCGGTTCGCTTCATTACAATAAACTTGTTTTCCCTTTTAAAAACACTTGAATTTTGTTTCTCCTTTTTAGCTCCTGGTAGTGAGAAAATAGCTCCTGGTCCTACTGAAATTGCCGCGAACCAGGAGCCACTTTTTTAGAAAGTGGCTCCTGGTCCACAAATCCTTATTTCAATCCTTGGCTGCGAGAGGAAGATACTGTAGATGCTCTGTCAACCTTAGATTTATACTGGTAAGAATCGCTTTAATTTAGGCATTGTAACGGATTAATAGTGACATTTTCTTCACACACCATTCGGCAGCTTAATGACAATATAAATAATTGGGGAAATGCACGAAGTTGCGCTAATCGAGTAGCGGCTGAAAGTTGCAGTGAGGTACTGTATAGGCTTAGGACTCGTGCACACCTAGCTACTGTATAGTACAGTATATATGCCTAGTACTAGAGGAGACCTAATGACACAGACGCCAAGCTACCTTCATAGGTATTTTTGCTTAGTAATGATTTTGTGGCATGTTTTACTTTGTTTATCATTTACTTTTGGTGGAAACTTTAAATTTCATACTGCACAGAAATATAATTTTTCAATGCGCAGTAACGTAGCGTATTCATGTTGTTGATCTGTACTATGGAGATTTCAGCAGCAATCTCAACAGGCAATGATTGATCATGTAATGTTACAAATCCTACATGTCCCAACTGAGTGCATTGCACTGTGCCATCACACTGTACCACTGTCAAATCTCCTGTACTTTGACTCTATACACACGGATTACTGTATTAACATACTTGTATACACACTATAACAACTAGCTCTAATAAAAAAGTTGAATACCTGAACAATCCATCAAAACAACTCTGGAACAGGACCATCAGTCAAAGGGGCTATTTCTCACTTTACAGACTTTAACACTGACATACATGTACTTATTCAAGCATATTCTGCAGCAATCAGAAGACGTATCTCAATGCAACAGATAAAGTAAAAAATGAGCCAAAAAAGAACCAGGGTTATTACATGTGGATGTGGTCAAACAGGACCTACAGTATTGAGAAGTCTTGAGAGATGTGATTTGATGCCAACACTTAAAATCATATATCTGTGCTAATCCCTAACCAACCACAAAAGCACTATTTAGGGTTATTCAATGCTTTATTCAATTGCTGAAATGATGTTCCACAACTTTCTTGCACTTAATGTAAACAAAAAAGTTGTAATGTTTAATTTTAATTTACTCCTATTGCTTGACTTACTGTACTAGCTGAGGCACACCTGAAAATTACAAAATGAAATGGTCTCCAAAAGTCAGTTTGTGCAGAGAAGAGAGAGAATCATGTTAGGGTTGGCTCAAAGAAACAAGCTTAATAGGGTGTAATGTTTCCCTATATATATAGCTACAGTTCACGAGAGCCGATTTCTCCTGCAGTTATAAGAGCTTTTGTATGGTAAACAAACAGATAATAGACTTTAAAATTCTTCCTTTAATCAGTCATTCACCACTGGCTTGCATATTGCAACCAGCTCTCTTCTTTATGATAAATCAAGTGCTGTACAGTAGGCTGGTCTAGTCCTATTAGATGACCGTACGTATGAAAGTAGTGACGTATAAAATAATTTTTGGAAATTGGTCATTGGCAAAGGGCGTTTCTAAACAACTTTGATCAAGTTAGCTGATGAATGGGGATGCCTTTACCACCTGCTATATTTGAGAGAGTGGTCAGATGCTGAGCTACTCTCTGTTGGATGGTAGTGTTAACTGATGGTCCTGGGAGCAGGAATGGGTGAGACAATTCCACACCTCAGGCATTCAAGATTATGTATGGTTTTGACAATTTATACTTCACTGACTTTTCATGTTTGCTAATAGTAGTTTTACCAGAGGTCCTTGTCTAAAACGCCATAAGTTACAAAGTAGGATTAATATTTGGCATAACCTTTTCTTATAGGGTTGTGAATGAGTGGAATGGTTTGCCTGAGAAAGTTGTACTTGCAAGTAGTGTAAATGGGTTTAAGAATGCTTTGGACAACTTTAAGCATTGTAATTGGGTCTGATTTTTTTTAGTCTTCAGTTTTATCCTCTCCTATACTATAGCCTAGGGTATTGAATAGCTTTAATTGTAAGTACCTAAGAATCGATACACTGTGTACATGTATAATAGCTGGTTGAATACATCAAATCAGGCTGATTGTTTATTATAAAGGCTGATTCTGATTGTCGATTTAAATCAATGACCGATTTTGTGGCATGTGCGGGCCTAGGTAGAGTGAAGCAAAGCAATATACAGTGCATATACAATGCACCCACAATGTGTTCTTTCCGCCATACAAAAAGTGCTTTACCGCAAGGGTGGTAACATGGCACTGTTTCTATGGCAGAAAGAGCACATTTGCAATGGCACAATGACACGCCCCCCCCCCCCCTCCGCCCTAGGCTATGTAGACCTCGATGGGCAGCTACTTTAGGCTAAGCCTAAGCAGGCTAGTAAGTTAAGGCACTTACGTTACAAATTACACTAATTTTACAGTTAGGCTAAATATGATACTTAGGGATAGGCCTAGGCCTACAACTTATAATAGCCGAAAAATGAGAAAAGAGATGTTTTCTTAAATAAATACTGGATCATAACGAGGACATCAACGACATGTATTTGAAATTCCGTGATCTTACCTGCTCACGCTTTTATTTCCGTTTCGTGACTTCCGATTCCGCCGTCTATGCACTGCCAAACTTAATCTTTCGGACTTTTTAAGTTACATCGGTGTCATACTCGCAATCAGTCATACCCGTTAGTATTACTAGCCCTGCCTACCCGAGTCTGTACGTACACTTACGTACTAAACCATAGCCTAGTTTTAGCAACAAGATCAAGGTAGACAAAATTTTGTTTCCTTCAAATAGAGGGCGGTATGCAATTAATGGATGATTTATGACGCATACTTTATGAAATGACGTCGGACGCTAGCTAAAAGTGAGTTGCTGACATATATTCTAATACAGCCTGATTTTGTTATTGTTTTCCAGGTCTGGGAAAGTGCAAGACGGTAATTTTCATATCTTTACGAGTTTATGTATCTCAACAAAGTAACATGTTTTATATTTTAGTTAGTTTGACGAGTTGGTATGACGTCGTCAAAAGGTTAATTTTCATATTTTTGACATTCTGACAATTTCGTATGTCGTCAATTTCATATTTCTGTCATCATGACGAGTTGACGCATCATGACTAAAATAAATTGTCATATTTTCAACATTTTGAAAATTTAGAATATGTCGTCAAAACGTCAATTTTCAACTTCTAAAGTTTTTGTCACAGTGACGAGTTGTTGCATTTCATCAAATATGACACTCAAACAAAGTGACGCTTAACTTTCAACCACGACGACCCCTCCTTTAAACAGACAAAGAAGTACTAATTAGTGTATTAAGGTCTCTAAATATCGAGCATGTTAAGAAATATACGCATTATTTTATGAGACAGAGGACAGTATATTCTGATCCGCCTTGGGCGACATGATTCCCTTGCGCTTCAGACAAATTCCACGATTTTTAATGTACCTGCTTCCATCCAGGCCTAGAAAATCCATTTCCCGTAACGCCCTCTATTCCACGTTCTCTTCAAAAATGGCTTCCCTCGGTTGTGCGTTCGTGGCAGCTTGCCTTCTTCTTTTGGTTCCATTTTCTTCTGCGGGTAAGCATGAATTTTCATTCTGTTTTAAGAGGCCTCCCCAAAAAATAGAAGAGACAAAACACAGAACGAACATTTCCGCCAACCGTAAAATTTGTGAAATACCCACGCTTTACTTTGACACTGCTTTCCAAATAGTACTAGTGTCGTACATGTTAAACTTTATATACGGACTTAACCAAATACGCGAGAATCTTCAACTGTAACTTAGTGTGATGTGGCACTTAGCCCAACTATTACTAAGCCTAGATTTGTCCTAATGCCGATACTTAGTCGGTTGACTGTGTTTTTGTTTGTTTTTCCCTGTGCGTTTCTCATTTGTGTGGTCTTATTTTCGTTTGTGCATAGAAATACTTTGTGAACATCGTAGGCAAACAAAGAGTCCTAGGCTCCAGTCCTACTCCTAGCCTAACTCAACTGTTAGTCTTAAATCGAGACAGGGTTCAGAAGTAGAATTGAATGGTACCAGTTCTACGGAGTCCTCATTATTTAAAGTATAGATCACTTTAGTCTTTACCAGTCAAAGTCTTAGCAAATTGGACAGAAGTATGCATATCCAAAGAAACAATATAAAACAATGTTGGTAGGCTCTCGCTGAAATTGTGATGAAACTCAAAGGAGAGAAAACAAATATTACAAGTGATAAAAGTTAGATATTAGAGAATACCAACGGTGAAAGTCAACTGCACTAGATACACCATAAACATATATGCATGTTTCTACTTTCTCTGCTCCAGGGAATTAGGATTTTTAGGCTTGGATGAAACCTTTAAAAAGTTAGATATGACTGGACAATCTAAAACTCATATTAAATACTTCACACTTATTAAATATTATGCTTAATTGCAGAACACCCCATAATTCCTGCATCTCACAGATTATTACTGATAAGTCCCTATATTAAAAAATGTATTGTCGTTCTCAAAAAGCCTTGTGTGATTTGTAGGGTATTCTGCTCCAAATGTTATGCAAAAGTTTGGACACTATTCACTATCACTGTTTATATATCGTTAAAAGTGTAAATCTTGTATTAGTGTTAAAGCATTAACCATGTAGTTGCATAAAAGATAGGTGGTCAACAATTCCATTTGATAATAATGTTGAATTTCTTTATATATATATATTACTGAATGTGTCACATATTGCTTATTTGATACTCTTTCTACATACAGGAGAAAATTGCTTAAAACCAACTGTGGAGCACCAGATTTACACTACCACAGAAGCTGTTACATCTACTGATACTGTCTTTCTGGTAGAATTTGACTTGAAATGCTCCAATGCAATCAAGGTAACTCCTGAACATTTCTACACATTAACTTTTTGCAAGTGCTCTCATGAAAATTTGTCTTTTCAGTTTGGCTGGTCAATTGAGGTTCCTGACAATGATGATGTGCATTAAACTGTAAATTGTGATTGAACCCAAAACTATGGTTTTTTCGTTTCAGTGTTTGCAAACCTCCCAACCATGAATCTTTTCTCAAATTCAATTTTCTATGGGAATTTTTTTATATTATTTCATCAAGCATTCCTGTACTGACTTCGCTGCTCCACACCTTGTCTGTAGGTGCGATGTAGTGAACTCAATGCATAAAGTTATTGTTTACTTTCCCTCTGTAGAATCCATTCCTCTATGCAGATGTTAGTGGGCGTCAGCTTCCAGTCTCTCGTTCAGGAGATAACCTATACCAGGTGAGGTCTAAAGTGTTTGGCATAAATCATCAAAAGGTTACATACGTCTGGCTTTAATTAATCTTTAACCTTAACACTGGTCATGTAACTCATTTAAACTTCACAAAGCTATTCTGTTGAACTGGAGCAAGTAATAACAGAAAAAGAGGTGTAATGCTTATTCTAGTAGCAGGATGGTAGTCACTTTTTTTTTATATATAGATTTTTTTTTCCTTTTTCCATACCATATTTCCATACAATCAGGCCAAAAATTCCACCAATTGCTCAAGAAAATGCAAATGCCACAATTACTATGGAGAATATACACACAAAGTAAGTCCCTGTTGCCCCATATGCAACTTCCACCCCCTCCATGCTGAGTTTACACCCTTTTCTCTGTAACAAATAAACTCTCTTTGCCTTCAGGTCAGCTGGGTAGAAGAAAGGAAGAATGCGCCAGCAGGTACATACACTGTCAAGCTGTTTGACGAGGAAGGATTTAGCGCTTTGAGAAAGGTTTGTACTTCAGCACCATTTCGGCAAAGGAGAATCATCTTCTCATCTTCTAAGTGTTGCCTCGACTTTGCGTGAGATTTTTGTGTGCCTACGATTCCCCTGAACTGTGTGTTTGTAACTTGTTTTGGGTTTATGCATGCAAGCAAAAATAGCCAATAGTTTGCAGTTAAATTATAACCTTTGTTAACCGATGTAATTGGAGTAATTCATGATTTATGCTTACTGCTCTTACTCGACTCTACTATTGCACCTTCCCATCTACATAGTCTAATAACTGGTTATAATTTAAGACTGTGTCATGTAAACTTTTGAAACTGATGTTCTACAAGCCAGTGTTAACCAAGAGAAGCACTGCATACTATTTCCGAGTAATGACATGGATTAAGCAACACAAGCTGTCACAAATTTTTGCAAGTTTGAATTGTAGTAAATTTGAATTAAGGACAAATGATTGGTGTATAGGTAAGAAATTGTGACACGTCTACAGTAATTGGTATGATCCTGAAGTATGCTGTTTATATAACTGCCTTTCAGTGAGCCGTGATGGAGAGTCATTGAACACAGAACGTTACATAGAAATTGAAGTTACATCACCGGTCAAATTGTATGTATTTTGAAGGGGGGAATGGTTTTCCTCAAATGTTGAACAACTCAAATCAAATGAAGCAAAATATGTTTGTTTACTCTCACAGGCCCAAAGAGCAGAGGAAGACGTGTCAACAGTTACTCCACTAACCAGCATTGCCTTCTCACACAAGGTAAGTATATATAGAAAATGTTAGCCCGGAAGAGACGTTATTTCTTTACGATACTTAGCACTTTAGCAGGTACATCTGCATATTGGGAAGTGGGGGCGGGTAGGGGGGGGGGGGCTGAATGGCTTATAACTTACACATCATTTTGGAGATCCTTATTGATCTTTCTTTGATGTTAGAGATTATACAGAGGTTATTCTCTTGAACCCTTTTAAATTTTGGGATCCCTTCCATCTATGACTAGAGCACATAACTCCCCATCAAGATTAAAATGTATATCAGTGACAACAAAACGGGATGGGGGGAGGGTCATTCTATTTTGTATTTAGTTTTGCATTGATTGTTGTTCATCCTTGACTACATCTCCCTTTTGCTTTCTTCCCAAAGGGTGTTTCCCAAGGACCAATTGTTAGTTCCGAGCTACTGGCAGTCGTTTTGTCCGGGCTGCTATGGTACGCTGCCTACTCAGCTAAGCAGAGAATACTGTCTTGACGAGAATATCATACTCGTTAGTATCGCGTGTTTTAATTATGTGGAAGTGTGATGTAATTTTTTGAAAAAATAAACAGAAAATTAACCAACCGTCATGTTCCTTCCATCATTTTCTATGTTTGTTTATAATGAATGGTACTGTGACGAAAGGAATAGACGACACACTGTTAACAATCTATATACGGCATTCCATAGCACTAAATAGCACTTGAGTTGGAGTTAATAATAAGATCAGGCATAAAATTTGGCAGTACACTTCACTTGTTACACCAGATAAAACTTTTTGGCCTTCCAGCACCTCTCCTATGCCCACCCCTATCGCCCCCCCCCCCAAAAAAAAAAAAACAATTGACAAACACACCAG
>JAIPMN010009729.1:40491-57223 GCA_020650975.1 Apostichopus californicus
TGCCCACCCCCCCCCCCCCCAAAACAATTGACAAACACACCAGCTGCATAATTAAATCAACCAACCAATGAAAGATATGTTAAATGGCCAGTAATAAATTAAGTTACTGGTCGGGTCAACTGTAGCACTTTGTAAGAATGGAAGAAAGTTCCTTTACCAAGGTTGTACATGAATGAAGAAATTGGGATGTCAAGCAAAGATTTTCAAAGTTTGGATAACATCTTGTTGTCCCTAGCCCTCTCCTCCACCTATTCTCACACAAACTTGACGTGGTCTTTGCATACTGCTGTAACGGATTTGCAAAAACATGTTACCGACTTTAAAATTCATTTCAACTTTGCATAACAAAATTAGTACATGCACAAATGTTCACAGGATAAAAACAACCGGTGATATGTTGACTACAGTAGACTTCTCTACTGCCTTCGGTATGGGTGACATTTTGTAAAACATCACAGCAAACCAAATATAAGCTAACGTGTCGTTTAAAACCCTGTCTGAAATTTAACTGTCGAAATGAATTTGGTTTGGAAATAAAAATATAGAGGTAAAATAGGAAGTAGACAGCCACACATACAAACAAGTATATAAAATTTATGATGGCAAGACGGTCTCAGCACACAAGAAAATCAGTAAAATATTTTCAATTTACACTATATCGGAGGTTACACAAATTCAGATCAAGTGGTCAATAAAACTCACATTTAAGAAGGATAAATACCGACCATAAGTAAGCCATTTATATATACATATATATAAATTATGAAATATCACAAATACTACTAAGTAGCATTTCAGAGTACATTGCATTAATATTCCCTAAAACCCTGTATGATAATGGTACATCCCAGTCGTTGCCTGGCTGGTTCGGAAAGACTTCTGGTTTGGGATCTTCCTGTAACTCTAAATGGCTCAGGGCATCTGTCAAATACTGCCCATCCTCAACAACCTGTTAAAGATAGCAGAAATCGGTTAGCGGAAATTAATAAAAAACAAAAATACTAATAACTTGAATGATTCACATGGTGTCAGCTGTCTTTTAATTTCTAGTAGAATATTAACCAATCATGTATCAGTATGCCATCACTAGGAGAGCTAAAAGGTCATCAGTACTGGCCCCAAAGTTAGCATTCTAAAAGTGAGTTAAAAAAGGTTTAAAAGGTACTTTCTGGGACATTCTGACTCATTGGACATAGAGGCGGGTTCAACTAGACCAGGGGCGGGCAACCTTTTTGAATGAATGGATCAGATATAAGGAGTGAAAAATTGACTGGGCCGCACCTAACCAACGACCTGCTGTTGATTTCAAACCTTTGATTCCGAGGACTTTCAAGCAATAGGTGTGTGTACTTAATCTGTATTCACAAAAACATAATGTTAATACAGTACAGTTGATAATTAATGGGGAAAATAGGCCTACCTGACAGCATCATTAGTGCCGATTAATTCTAAGCAGCTAGCTCGTTTTTTGTGATGATGTAAAATAGATTGACTTTTTTTCTTCTTTTGAGACATCTCACGGGCCGCAAAAAAATCCCTGGCGCGCCGCATGTGGCCCGCGGGCCATAGGTTGCCCACCCCAGAACTAGACAATTAATGTGCCACAAGGGTGGCAGCAAAATGCTTGCTAAAGTTTGAATATGAGTGTCCATTATTTGATACTCTAGCATATTTTGGGGCAATACTTGTTGACCTTTAAAGCGGCCATTAGTTACGTTATAAATTACTTAGTGAATGTGAATCTTCAGCTTGTTCCATTAACTGTACTGTGAGTTTTAATGATTTATATCCTACCAGTTATAGTACTGTATTTAACATACATGCACATAACTTTCAAAACTGATTAATATTTTTGTCGCGCGAGTTAAAACCGATAAAGCTATGCTATTGAGTAAGTACAACTAAACTTATTGCCAAGTCTCGGAGATTTCACTCTAGAAAATGTTAAAAAATATACAAATGAAATATTACAAACTAAACCCTCCAGTACTTAAAATAAAAATAAAAATTAAATTAAAATAAAATAAATTAAAATAAAAATTCCATTAAAATTTGCTGTTATTACCTCATGGAAGTGACACGAGCATGTACCAGGCCTGAATTCTGTAAACCTTGCCATGGTCATATTAAAGGTGTCGACCACTTTGTATCCCAGGGAAGAGGCAAAGTTTGAAAGCTCTTGGTTGTGATGAAACAGTGATATGTGATCTGCCTTGAAATAATATGAGAGAAACCAAATACTATGATTCATTCTCTGTCCAAACAAAATTCCTCAATGACTGCCGGGTAATAGCTAGAGCTTTTCCTCCTTTCCTTGAGGGAGGATTGGAAAGTGGAAATGAAAAGGTGAGGGGGGGGATGGGGGGTTGGGGTAGAAAGGCAAATATGTTTGCTGCAAGGGGGGTGCCCTCACAGAAGTTTCTGAGTCAATTTTTTCAAGTAGTAGTAGAAAATAAAATTCTTCTGTATTTATTGGTTGTAATTTAAATTAAGTTTTGTGTAATAAAATCAAATATATTTATTTACTTTATTTAAGCTCCTTTAAGTCTCTATTATATCAACCCTGGATAAATTCCCCCGACATTCAAGCAAGCATCTGTGGGAGTTGGTTTAGCCCCAGCTTCTCACAATCCATTATAAAATTTTACAAAATTATTCAAACATTAACCATTTTCAGAATAATGAGATGTTAAACACCCGGGTGTTCTCTTTGCCTGATGGCTTACATGTAGGCGGAGCTTACCTTGTAAATGTTTTCAGCTTCACTTGTGATTGGCTCTTTGGAGCAACTTACTCATTAATAATAATAATATTTGGATATCTGATTGAGGATCTGGGAATGAATTCTGGGGATGGCAAAGAATGCTTTGTGGCAGGATACATTCTTTCATTTCTGACATGGACACTCTTACAATTATACTTGCATACGGTAGAATTAAAAAAAAAAAAAACATGAAACCGAAGTTCAGGTATAGCGAGAGTACCAGCATAATTATGAAGAAAACTCATCTAGCTCTTATCATATCATGTCAGCCTAGAATGGTCACGTCTATAAATCTATACTTTATACGGTTATGAGAGATCATGAGTGACACATATATATATTCCTGACTGATTTGATATATTCTTTAAAACATACCAGTGAAAGATTATGAACTCCGTCCACTGCTTGATGGAAGCCTGCCCCCAGACCCTTCATCACCCGCAAAATGTTGGTCAGACCTTCCCTGGAAAAGAAAACCAGACAGAAGACATCAAGGAAAAGTTTGAGACGTTATCTTCCCTCATCAACGAGTGATATTATACACAATGAAGAGCGAAGTTGAGAGAGTGATATTTATATATTTGAGTATTATGTTTTGAAACAACTGGCAAATTTATCAATCAGAGACATATGCTGAAATATCTCTGAAAGACAAAATCTTACACAACCAACCACCCGTTGGCAATGTAACTTTGTGAGCAATATGAGGAAAGCTGTTCAGAGTGTTAACTCTCTGTGTTAATGACTGTGATCATGTAGCAGACCAGGTACACACAAAACACCCATAAAATCAGAATGAGGTGGTTGAGATGATACTACCTCATTAATGCATCCTCCATCAATCTGAGATGCTGAGTAGCAAGCCAGTGAACTCCTCCCACCACCAATATTGTATTAACTCTCTGTGCTAATTACTGTGATCACGTAGTAGATCAAGTACACACACAAAAACAAAAGATATAGTCACTCCTATCAAATCAGAATAAGGTGGTTGGGTTGATACTACCTCCTTAATGCATCCTCCATTAATTTGAGATGCTGAGGAGCGAGCCAGTGAACTCCTCCCACCACCAGTATTGTATTAGAGCCATCTTCTAATGGCTGGGAATGCTGGACGATATCGTGGACGGTCGCATCGAATGCCGGCCTATCGTCGGATGGAAGCCAGAACTGAGGATAGTAGGCAAACGTGGCTACCGTTCTGTTTTCATTTAGGTTAGAGTACGACTTAATCTGATGGGTTTTATCCCATTGGTGGAGCGATCCATTGATCCGTTGCATCAGATAATACATGATCCCTCGATTGGTCGAATCACCAATAAAGAGTATCTGTAAAAGAATATATAATCATAATAATATTAATAATAATGTAAAGAACAGTCAGTATTTAATCTGTGAGAAGAAAACCAATTTAATTTTAGTTACTCTAGTCCAGGGATTTTCAAATCCGGCCAGCAACAAAAATTCATTAACAATCAAATAACACAATGTCCACAACTGCTGTCTGAGATCAGCATTTTTGTTACCAAACAAATTAAGGCATCTGGCAACAAGCTCTGCATGGGATAAAAACCGAAATATGAACTTAAAGGGACACTGACCATTTAACTACTCATCCTTTGAGCTTCAACCAAACTCATCTACTGATTTACCTTTTTCCCAGCAAGACAGTTTTGTGCATCTTGGAATGTTATTTTTGCATATTGGCACGAGTAAGGCTGCCACTTGGCCTGCTGCCAGTTACAACTATCTGAAGATGAACAGGATTCACATGGAATCAGCCAACGACCTAAATGCAAGAAAAAACACACAAAAAACAAAGAAACAATAGTTCATGAAGGAGTTACTATCAATTGAGAGCTTTATGTCCTTTACAAATTTTTTTTTTTTATCTAAAAATTCTACAAAAGTGTGGAATAAAAAAACAGACATCTTGTAAAGCATTATAGTGTATTGCTTGCTAAAGTTTCACAAAGAAATATCCTGCCCCTTGTGTTTGTTTCCATAGCAATTCAAGGTCCCTAATTGTCCATAGAAGACAAAGACAGTCTATCTAGTTGATTCTGTACCCAACTAGCAATATATTACAATCCCAGGTTAGGTAGCCTACATTCATACACAAGCCCAGCTAAGGGGCCTTTTTTTTTAAATTGTTATCAGCCAAGCTTCAAATCTGTTGGGCAGACAACCTAACGTGCCCTAACAACCTAACTACATAACAACATACTGCAGAACTTTATGGTTTTTTAAAAAAAAAAAAAAAAAAATTATCAGTTTTTGAAGTTGAAAGAACAGTTGGCATCACCTAACTTACCCTGAATATCAGAACCGGTCTGACATAGAGGTGAGGTGGTTCTGTCAACATCATTCCAATTGATACCATCCTCCCTCTGAAGCCCACAATCCTCATTCTCTAAAAACTTGAGTTTACAATTCTGGAAGAAAAATGTCATTTGAGAAGTTCTAATGCAAGAAAAATTTTGTTCTAAGCTTCAATCCAAACAATATATATATATATATATATAGTCATGTTTTGTATTATGGGTACAGGAAGTAGTGGCTGAACCAAGTTGGGTGGAAAGAAATATATAACAGAAAACTGCACTTCCACCAGATTTGATCAAGACGACAAGACATACAGAATAAATGAAGAAAATGTGATATAAATGAGTCTCAATGAATTATGTTACCGATTGACCGTTATACCCAAAATGTATGTTAAGTACCTTTCATAACTCTTAATTCCAATCCTTTTCTAGTGTCCTTTGTTTCTTTGTCCCCTTCAATAGGTGTGTTGTGTTATTTCAGTACAAACAAAAGCAAATAAAATTGAAACGAAAAAGTAAGCAGAAAGGTGTTAAACTTCAGTCCCATTTTTTAAAGGAAAGAAAAGGCAAGAAAATGATCATTTGCCAAATTAACTGAGTGATTATAAATACCTGCTTGAGAGAACACACTATTGGTGTTTCATCATTCTCTGTGACCATTCTCTGATGACCTAATCTAGCTATATGTAGGGTATAAGAGCTGATGACCCAGGGCAAAGAATGCGTGACATCCACCGAAAGCAGGGTGATCCTGTTAACTCCGACACCAAGGGTGTAGGTGGCTGGACTATGAAAAAGAACACCATAAAATAAAAATAAGAATAAGGAATGTATTTATTAAATATATTTAACAAAAATGTCAAATTAATATGTTATTAAATATAACGTTACGTAAGTACATAATGGTTATTATCTATTAAATACATTACAAAATAATTAAATATATACGTTATCATTTATTATTTATCAAAGACATATCAAATAACTCTACATTCTAAATATAAAAATATTAAAAATATATTAACTTTATAAAGATATTAAATATTTTTTTATTTCTTAGAATTTTTAGAATTCTTACAAATTTTCTTACAATTTTTCTTAGAAAATTAAGAATTCTCTTAGAAAATTTAGAATTCTTAAACTTTTTTATTTCTTAAAATTTCTCAGAATTTTATTTCTTATAATATACCTAGAACACAAAACAGACCTTCCCTGTACGTAACATGTAATCATATTCAAAGAAAGCAAGTTCAATTAAGCACATTTTCTGTATAAAGCAAGAGATTAAAAGGTAATTTACTCGGAATGATAAAATCTGTCAATTGTAAACAAACCTACACTTGGACACAGGCGCGTAGCCAAGGGGGGGGGGCGAAGGGGGCAGCCGCGCCCCCTTGAGCATATTTTTAAAAATTTTTTTTAATGTTTTTATGATATCGCTAGTAATTTCAAAAGAGAAAATGCTAAGATGCAACTTACATGGCCTGGGAAGTGCCATTTCCGGCGATCTGGGAGGCATTTTCAGCCAAAATTTTCTTGTACGCTTCGCGCCAACCATGGTGGCGCTACGCTTAGATAGTGTGCAATGCCATATCTACGGCTCTGAAAATTTTTCTACATTTTCGCCCCCCCCTTGGCAAATTCCTGGCTACGCGCCTGCTTGGACACATACAACTGACGTAACATATAGCTATAGGATAGCATGTAACAATACATTATTACATATCTTCCCATCACATCACATGATCGTGATAAAACATGCTTTGAGCTATTTTATTACATTGGGTATTCACAACATAGTACCTACACATGACTGCTTCATCAGTTTACACATGATGTATTGAAGAATGATTAAAAATCTTGCACTCACGTAGACATGCCAAACTTGTTGAAGGCTCTAGCCTCGCAACTGCAACTCATAGCGACGCCCCAGACTCTGACGGAGAGAACATCATGGGGTACATTGGTATAGTAGTCGGTGTTCTCAGGGTCAAAGGTCAGGGTTAAATTGAGAGGCGGATGGGTGTAGATAGCTGAGAGGAGGGGCATGGTAGCTTCATCTGTCAAAAAGAGGCATAAATAATGGTGATACGCTAAAAAAAAAGAAAAAAAAAAGATGGAATTGATTCCTGAAATCATGATCTTCTACAAAACCCAATGCAAGAAGTTTGGTTACCACAGGAGATAAGCTATTAAATTTAATGGAATGTTGATAAATTTTAATAATAAATGGATAATACATTATCAAAAACTGATTTTGACATGCTAGTTGATTTTGTTATTATCTGACTGGTGTGGTACATGTAATTACAACATATAGTTATGAACAGACGTTGCTACTGGCATGGATGTAGATAAGAATTCTGACTGAGACAGCTGATTTATTAATAAAAGAAAATATGTAATTAACTTTAATTAATTCCCTCATGAACGTTTTCCTTTGGAGAAGTTAGACACATGGATGAGTTAATGACAAAACATCCAGAAATGCATAATATAACCTGTTGCTTGACAATTTCTTTTTAGATTTTCTATAACAAATGGGTCTTGATTTACACAAACTATGATGGAAAGAAATTACATGGTTTTAATATTTTAGCAAAGCACTGGCATTCATGACTTTCAATTTCTGCAGGGACACACATACAGTGTCTTTACTCTTTACTTTAAATGGGTACTCAGATGGCTGAAGTTGATTGGTATCAAATTTAAAATACTGGAAATTTCCTCAAATCTGCATATCTAAACCACAACTGCATAGCTTTTCGTATGATGAAGATATGATTTTTTTTTCAAATTTGGTAATATTTTGCGAATGCATTTGACAACAGCAGATTGGATGATGTCATCACGGCATTTCAGCTGAAATTGTTTTTGTTTTGCTTTATAATAATTGAACTCTCTTATTGAACTCTCTTATTCACAGAAGAAACTTTCTACAATACAGAGTTGCAGTTTGATGAACATCTAAACACTAAGAACCTTGGTAACTACAGCAAATATTCCAAATGTATCAGATTTCAAGGATAAATCAATAAGAAGGATAAGTAAAGCTTTTGAAGAACAACCTTTGTAATGACCTCACTGACCACCTACTGTGATTTATACCAGGGAGGGAATCAAGGGTTTAGTCAGTCAAAATATGTTTCACTCAATCAACCATATATCATTTAGAGTTAGGAACAAGATATTGAGATGAGTCTTTCAACTACTAACAGTATCTAATATTTTTTTCTTTTTTCCATGAAAGTTTGACATTGACTGCCAATGGGATATCCCTTTAATTAATACAACTCACCATTGCTACAGGGTAATTGTGGGTAAAAACCATCTCCCCATTCTACTGAGTTGATTCGGTTAACAATGAGATGAGTCTTTCAACTACTAACAGTATCTAATATTGTTTCTTTTTCCATGAAATTTTTACATTGACTGCCAATGAGATATCCCTTTAATTATTACAACTTACCATTGCTACAGGGTAATTGTGGGTAAAAACCATCTCCCCATTCTACTGAGCTGCTTCGGTTAACAACGAGATGAGTCTTTCAACTGCTAACAGTATCTAATATTTTTTTCATTTGTATCCATGAAAGTTTTACATTGACTGCCAATGGGATATCCCTTAAAGTAATACAACTCACCATTGCTACAGGGTAATTGTGGGTAAAAACCATCACCCCATTCTACTGAGCTGCTTCGGTTAACAACGGTCTGATTAATGTCTGTTGTAATCATTGACTTCATCGGTCTCAGGTTTGAGTGGCTTGATGACAAATTATTTAAGTCGTCGTCTGTTGAACCATCGTCGCTAAATTGTTGCAGAGTTGTCAGGAGGTCGTGCAGGTCGTTGGAAGAGTGAACAAAACGGTGAGCGAACTGTCGATGACGGACGTGATCAAATCCCAACGGGAGAAGACGTCGCAAGGGAAACCGATAAAGGTCTTGTACTACTGTTGAATATTCATATCCAGAGCTGGAAGGATAGATCTGTGGATTTGAAAAAACAAAGAAATGGAAAACATCAGGAACAATTTTAATAGAAATATTAGCTGCGATGAAAAATATCTTTGAAAAATTGCTTACAGCTCATACCATCAAGTCCCCATGGTCATCTCATTTTGTTGCTGTTTATTCACACAGACTCAACCCAACATTAACATTTATAACATGGCCAACTGTCATGACAAAGACTATGAATTAAATTCCTTTCAAAACATGTAAGATGCAAAATACTCTCAGAATTACAACATAAATTTATCCCATTCTTCTCAATAACTAGGAATCATATGGAGCAGTAGAACCCCATCTTGGAAAGAATACTTCCAGATTGTTTTTATAGCACATTTAGCATGTTAATATTTGAATGTATTTAATATATAATTAAATATAGTAGTGACCTAAAAGAATCATACATAAGATGAATATTTGATGACTTCTGCTCCTGTCACAAATAATTTGAACTTTAGTATATTTAATGTAATTCAAGTTATCTGTATTAGTTCCAACCATTTTTGTATATTAGATCCTCCTGCAAGCAGGAACTCGCGAAGAAGCCTCATTGGCTTATCAAAGCCGCAAGCTGACCGAAGTCAGTCTCTTACATTCATATTTAACGTCCATGATTATGAATTGTTCATTGTCAACAACTTTGTAACTGGACGACATACAATAATCTGGGAGTGACTCGAAACGGGGACCTTATGATTGAAAGGCACCGGCGTTAACCACTGAGCTAACACTCCAGTGCTTTTTGCTTGTATCTCTGACAAAACCCAAATTACAAAAAACTTCATTCACTCATTCATACCAGTCTGTATTCTCCTTTCACACGAGTCTGCTGTCTAGTTATGATGAGGTACTCCAAATCAGCCGAGCTGAGGCAGAGAACGTGAGTTGATCTGCAGTTAAAACCCTACGGATGGTGAAGAAAGAATTGGAAGAGTTCAGGAACTTAAAGGCATTGAAGGCTCGCCCCAAACCGCATGCCGGGCTCTGAAAAAGTTAACTCTCCGTTGCTTGAAAATGACGTTTTCTTCTTGTCGCTACAAAATGCAGAGAGTAATTACCGGCATGAGACGTTTCTTTGTGCGCGAGTCTTCACACCCTTTAATTACCAGGTACGTACCTGAAGAGAGCTTTCCACGATGCATATCGCTGAAGCTGGTAGGTTTTAGTGGAACAATCAAAACAAAACACAAATTAAGACTACAACACATACTCATAGTGTCCTTTTAGACTAACCTAGCCATCACTTATCTATCACAGCAGCATGAAATGGAGAAAGTGAATTGGAACTTGGCAGAGGTATTAGGGAATCTTCAGTTATGTAAAAGCATTACAAACTTTCCACTAGCCTAAGGATGACATAATCACAGGGTTACTTTTTTTGGAAGAAATGTGCATAATTTGTTCAGTTTAGAGCAATATACTTCCCTCCCACAACCCTCTGCTTTAAATCAACTACAATGTGTCTGTGAGATTTTGGGTATCACCTATAATTATTTGTTAACCACCTCCCTCACTACTGTCCACACAGCCCCTACAGTTTTCTTTTCCGACTCCGGTCCTCTTGCCGTGCATTTATTATTCCACTTTTGATTACTTAGTTTGAATTGTAAGATTCCACCTTTCTCAGGTTTTGAAAGATCTTTTGGATCATTGAACACAAAACCAATGAACACAAACCTATGACCACCAAAAACACAACAAAACTACTGATCCAGTGAATTTGTTGATACAAAGTATCCAATCTGAACCAGAATGCTGACGTCCAGCCCATGTTTTGGGAGAGTACAAATGGCTGTATTAAATTGTCAGAAGTCTTTCTTAACTTGCTATTTGTGTCATAAAAGGTCAGATTTAATAGAAAGGACAAGTAAACCACATTTTCACATTACTTATACCTTGAAGCCAAGTTTGAAATCAACGTTTTGAAGTTCTCTTTCAAGTTCTCTCACCGTACCACCATCTGCCAATAAAATCGATACCGTATCGTCAATGATCTCTTGACTCAAAGAGAGATCTTTGGGTAAAGTTGGTTGACCATTCACCTTAAATGCAAAAGAGACAGAAAAGAAACAATAACCAAGAACAATTTAAACCAAAGTCTACTTCATTACATAATATCGTTACTTATAGCAATTAAACAATTCCATCAATCGATCAATTCATGATTCTGATCAATTTATCACCCATACCCTCTATTAAAAGGGTATCAATCACTGTGCAAATATATATACTCAAAAAATGTTCTTGATTAATTTATTCTTCTTGAATGGTTATTAAAGATAGTGTGAACAATGTACAAGACTCATGAGGTTTCAGAAGGACTCCAGAGGATTCAGAAGGACTCATGAGGATTCAGAAGGAATCAAGAGGATTAAGAAGGACTCAAGAAGATTAAGAAGGAATAAAGAGGATTAAGAAGGACTCATGAGGATTCAGAAGGACGCATGAGGATTAAGAAGGAATCATGAGGATTCAGAAGGACTAATGAGGATTAAGAAGGACTCATTAGGATTAAGAAGGACTCATGAGGATTTAGAAGGACTCACAAGGATTCAGAAGGACTCATGAGGACTTTACCAGAGGACTCAAAGTGTGCCAGATAAGGTGGACGATCACAAATGTCCAGTATGACAATGGCACAAAGCAAAAGGGGCATCACTTGATGGTATGAAATGTCAGTGAAGATTAATTTCCTATGAAAATGTGTTTGACGTCAACCTCAATATCTTGTAAAATAGATATAGTATTCCAAAACTATCACAGAAATGTGTAAAAGTGATTTGAAGGTTTTAAATGTTTTAACCAGTTTGGCAATTCTATAAACCTTTTTAAACATGTCACTATATTGTCCCTTTAAAAGAAGCATAACAGATGGATACAACAAGTAATAATAAGGTAATTAAGATATGAAAAAGTGTTAGACATCAACCTCAAATTATGAAAAATACACTTTTGCAAGTAAAATGAGGGGGGGGGGGGGGTTGTGAAAGAAGAGATAAATATAATTTACCTCTATGACCGTCGGATGTAAAGTAGAATTCAAGATTACATCCAGAGAAAAAAGCTGGAAGCAGTGTCTACATCTGTATATAAATATACAAATATATGTCATCAATAAGTGAAAAAAAATGTTCATCATTCGTAAATCCTACATGTTATAAATATGCATAGATCTTGATACCCCTTGATCTAAAATAAGATTTCTCTTACGGTTTGGTCCCTAATTGTCACAACTAAGGCAGGCCTATACATATTTTATTATTCTTTTTGTAATAATTCCCATTTTAATTGACACCAAAAAAAATTAACAAATCAATTTGACATTTACATCTGTTGATCTTCACAACATTAACATTGTCTTGTTGTAAATTAGAGAATCCAGTTGGCAAATTATTCCTATTGACGAGAAATACTTCCAAACATTTTGGCCGCATTTCACATTATTCCAAACAAGGACAGACCAAAGTCATCCAATTTCTGGCAAGACAGGAAAAAAAAACAACTGACAGCTGTTGTGAATGACAGAATGAATCAACTGCTTTGAAATAAATGCCAAATGTATATCAATCCATGGACGGACGGACGGACGGACGGACGGACGGACGGACGGACGGACGGACGGACGGACAGACGGGCGGGCGGACGGGTGGACCGACGAACGGATGAACGGACGGAAAGACAGACGGACAAATGGACGGACGGACGGACGGGCGAGTGGACGGACGGACAGACGGACAAACAGATGGACGCACAGGAGAATGGACAGGCGGACAGATGAACGGATGGATATTTAAGTGGCACAAAGGTTTTCTTTCAACAAGTAATTAACATAATTAAGACTCACCCCTGCATCTCCTCTGAGTGTTCTCTTATATTCCAAGCTGAAAGACTAATAAACCTCTCAGAAATAAGAAACACTTTAGTGACCACTGCTTCAATCCTCTCCTTCACCAACTCATCTGTTTTTGGTCCAAATTCGGCATTTAATATCTCATATAACATCGATAGGGAAATGGGTTCATCTGGAATCTATGGAGTAAATTGGATAATATCATTTATTTTATTTTTTCATTTCTACAGCTGTCATTGAACTGAAAAGAAATTTTCCAACAGTGTGTTTAATGCACATTTCTAGTATAAACAACTATGAATTAATGTCCCTTCTCAACCACTGCCCTATAAAAGAAAATAACAAAACCACAAATAAAAGTTTTGTTTACATTAAGTAAGAAGAATATGATTTGGTTGAGTTATTTGAATTTATAAAACAATAGAATAACCTTTAACATTTAGGTCTGCCTGCACTGAGGTGATGATGTCATCACAAATTTAGCCTTAAAGGAGCGTTCCAGGGCAGAAAATATTTGCTGTAGAAATCCTTACTAGCCCTCAAAAATTTCTTTTTTCTTTTGGCTATAAAAACCAAGACTAAAATTCTGTCTAAAGTTGTTTATGCTTTAATCAACAATTTGCATATTCCTGAGAAGATATTTCATGAAAAATTTTACCAAATGGTAAAGTGATTTATCTTATTCAATTTCAAAAACATTTACCTTCAATATGAAATAGTAATAGAGAAGCAACTGGGAAACAAACAAACAAATATTCACCCCCTTAATTCAATTTAAAGGCATTTAGTTTGTTTGCTTTTATTTCTGTCGAAGGCAGAGCTAGATATATATAGTAAGGCAACCATTCCATATGGTACCAAATCGAACCCAAAATCTACTGCACAGTAGCAATTTTGAAGATACCATATAAACATTCCTCAAAGTACACCCCCCAGCAAAACGATTGGCAGATTGGATGCACAAATACAAAGTTTTAGTTTTCTTCAAACTACATATAGTTCATATCCAGGATTTCTTGAAAGATGGAGCCTTGGATACCAAATATCCTACCAAAATAATGATGCATTAACAAGCCGTCAGTAAAGTGTAGGTATTAATGCCCTCTCATGATATGTGCTAATTTTTTCCACGATGTGCTTTGTTATGAGAATAATTATTTGTGCAGTCAAGTTTTATTGCCATTATAATTCATAGAGGGATACCATCCCCCCTCCCCCACAACCCCCTAGCTCCCTGGATCTGCCCCTAAGTAATTAGTCTATACATATGAACGTAAGAAAGGTGAAGAAGTCTACCTTTCTAAATTCTCCTGCATAATTAAATCTGTATTGCACGATCCCCTTGGTATGAAGAAAGACTCTTAGAGGAGTGATGGATGTAACTAAGGCATATAACTGGATACTGATGGGGACATGTCCGTGTAGCAATAAAGGATTAGGGAAATACTGTTGAACAATGGCTCTGGTTGTGTAATACCTAAAATAGCAAAGAAAAGAAATAAAAACAGAGAGAGAGAGAAATTATTGACTGTGTCAAATTTAGCCGATCACACTTCATTACTGCATACATACCATGATACCATTACTTAGCAATCTATTTGAAACATTGTTCACTACTAGCTCTGTGCAAAGTTCCATATTATCAAACCAACTTGCGGGCAATTATTAAATTAGGCTCAGAATTTAATCACAGCAAATATTGCATCCCGACCCTTATATGCAAATTAGACAAGGTCATGTACGTGTCGCAGGTCTGAGTGTCAATGCTTGCTTTGAAACGAAACAAAACTTTGCCAAAATTGTACACATTTTAGGACATGAATGAAACAATTTTTTAAAAGTTTCTGTAAAAATATATTTAATGACAAGATAAATTGTACTGGAAACTTGAATGCAAACAGCTGCTAGGAATAGTTGCTAACCCATTTTTTCTTGGATAATCTAATCAAATAAAAGATGTTAGAGATAGATACACATCATGCTTCATCGTGTATTTATCATGATTCAAAATACAATTCATAAAATGTAAAAATTGAGGAAATTTCTTCAGCAAAAAGGGTCAAAGAAATCAATAAGATAGCATTATTGGTAGGTCTTGGATAGGAGGGTACTATCAAACAATATCAACAATGTCATTGAATTCAAGTTTACTAGTAGAGAAAAAACAATACCAAATTGCTAAAACAGAACAGCTTATCTACTCTCTACTGTGTAGACAAATTTTATTAGAGGTTAATGCCATGTAAACTCCAGATACTAGTAACAAAAGAGTTATATCAAAATCACTTTGTTAGACCCAGAATAATTTGCCTCATTCTCATCATTACAATTGCAATGTAAGTACAACATATTTAATACTCCCTACTGGTGGGAATATGGAAACATAAAGTAGGGAGTGGGTGACTGATTGTATGTTTTAGGGAAGGGAAGGTAATGGAAGGGGAGGGGATGGGGGTGGGGGTGGGGAAGGAGGAGGGGACTGGTGTAAATCTCATTTCACTTCGTATAGAAGTCATCTGTGAGCACTTAAGACGACAACAACTTATGACAAGCTCTTCAATGTCAATTATAAGCGAGTAGTTCTTACTGTTTGATTTTAAAGAAGTCGCTATCCTTCGTTGGGTGTAATATTTGTTTGGCGCCACCTGGGGCTGGCGACTTGAACAGCCACCGGACATCGGTACCGAGGGCATCGGCCACGCCGAGAAACTGGTCAATCTGCTGCGGCAGCACCCAACAGGGAGGTGAGACAGGGTTTCGTCTGATGGCTGCAGGTAACCAGAGGAGAGATGGCGGGGTTGAGCAAATGAAAGACAAAAAGCCAAAGAGAAAAGTACCCTTAAGCAGCAAATACAGAGATGATAAATACAAGAAACTTTCTTTTAAACATAATCGGAATTACACACAACTGCGGATTTCGTCCCTTTCTCACATTGAGGTGTATTTCAATGTCAACTTCCAAGGCTTGAATGAACTTTTAACTCACAGATATCTAAGGTACCAGAAACTGTGAATTAGGCTTTAGATGCAGTGAGGCCAACCATATCTCTCTAATAATAGAGAACAAGTTGTCGTGGCCTAGGGGGAGGAGTTACGTTCAAGGCTTCACCCCTCCCCTTGTTGGGGACTAATATATTTACAGGTAATATCTACATGGAAATGGTACCAGATTTGAAAAATATGAGCAACAGGCCTTGTTAGATCAGAATGGTGGCCGTACTGTTCCAAGTGGCAATTACCTTTTGTGGCAGCTGCCATATTGTGGCAATTGCCTTTTCATGACAATTATCATTTTGTGGAGTAGCAAGATTGCCAAAATCCATTTAGATCATTTTTGCTGCAATTGTTACCAAATTTGTTTG
Source organism: Apostichopus californicus (assembly GCA_020650975.1). Lineage (NCBI taxonomy): Eukaryota > Metazoa > Echinodermata > Holothuroidea > Aspidochirotida > Stichopodidae > Apostichopus > Apostichopus californicus. The sequence continues at coordinate 56,806 of JAIPMN010009729.1, forward strand.
AACTACCTAAGAAATCTTGTTCTTTTATTTTTTAAATAAATTCCACCTAAAATCCAGACATATGGTTAAACCTTAATTTACTCCACACAAAAAGTGAAACAACTAGTGGAGTTCCCTCCTGTAGACCCAATTCCAGATTAATAAAAATTGTCACCTGGTCTGGAATGAATATCTTCACATGGGAAGGATGATTAAGAAGCATAAAACTTAGCGACAACCTCAAAGATACTGGCGTACCGCTAAAGGAGCACGTACCCATAATTACAATCACATGACTTGTATTAAAGATGTCACAGATTATTATCATCATCTTTAAGATTATAGTAATCAGACTCCTGAAACAATAAGGTTTAAAAAAGCCTTTCATCCTGAGACTCACATAGCCAGGCAGGAAATGAAAGCAGCCTAGGTCATAGGT
>JAIPMN010009730.1:0-24328 GCA_020650975.1 Apostichopus californicus
ACATACCTCATGCAACCACTAGTTGCAATAATCATGCAGCTAATCCATTGATTCCTACAAACATTTTATCAGCAAATTCAGTTGTAAAATGCAGTTTTTGTCCTTTTTATGCCCCTAAGATTGGAGCTAAGTATAACACATAAAAATTTGGAACATATTTTAGCAGCTTAAATTAATATATCGGCTCTAATTTTGCAAAAATTACAGAAAGGTTGCACCTTTTGCCTGGCAGCTGGCAGAATAAGGTGCAGTGTCCTAACTAGATTCATCCAGTTGCTGTGGGAATAAGAAAATGAAACTTCTTATGTTAATATGTACAGTAGGTGGAATAAAATTCAAAAGGAAATGATGAAATAAATATATTGGCAGTTATAATTAGGGGTTTCTAATAGTAAATGTCCTGCCCTAACCCCCCCCTCCCTACCCCAACAAAAATGACCCTGTATGAAACATCACTTCACTCTCAAAAATTAGAGATCCTAACGTAAACACCAAAGAATGAATGACTCAGAGGACCATACCCTCTCATATATCCTGTATTTGGATGACAAGTTTAACAAACTATTAGTGATTATGTAACCTTTTCTCCTCTTTCCTCTTGACAGAAACCAGATCATGCTGTGAGTTTGACACGACAGAAGCGCAAGTGGGTGTCACCCAGGGAGAACGACGCAGCAGTAGAAGGATCATCAAGGAACCGACGGAATCTCAAGGGTACAGATTCTACAGAGAACAAACGAACGGTAGATGGACCAGACAGGAAAAGGGCGAGGAGAGATGACAAACCAGGACAGACGCCCCAATATGGCTCTGGACAGGTCTTTTCATCTCTGTTCAGGAAGAATCCAGATATTCCAAAACTTGTGGTGTAAGAATTGATACATTGTACTGTTTATATGTTTTGTGGCTCTATGGGTGCAGTTGTATCACCATTAAAGGCCACTCCCCACTCTACTTTCCCATTCCTGTGAGACCACTGATAGAAAGGTGGATATCTGAGCTTCCACAGGAGAAAATTCAAATCTTAAACCACCAGAATAATATCTCAATGAAAGGGAAAGGAATATGGAAGCATGTGGAAAGCTAATGTAAGCCTTATATAATGAGGAAGAAAAACATGTTAGTTGGAAATTTATTGCCACATGCAAGAAGATTTACTCTTTTTGAAAGGAAGTACATTATAAATAAACAAGTGAAAGAGTAGAAGAGAGGAGTGTGCATGAGGTATGATAATCTTCTTTTAATCTCATAAAGTAACATTGTTTGAGCTATTATTGTAGTCAGCACAACACACAGACGATTAAGTCGTAATAGCAGTGACGACACAAATATCAGTAGGGAAATGGCATTGATGGTCTCTGAGAATGTTTATAGACATTGAGCACTTTTAAAACTTCATAAGGACAAAAATGGGTTTATTTTGTATAATCTATACTATATGATTTTCAAAGAATATGTCTTTAGCTAAGTGGAGGTTATAGATTAAAAACAAAGTATCATCACTTACAATCAGTCATGAACTAAAAAGTTTACATCAACATGAGGGGATTACTTTAAAAAAAAAATGTTACACCATTTTATGTGTATTTTGTTTTACTGTTACCAATCAGTACTAACTAGGTCAAAGTCATTCAAATTTGGCATTGATTTATTTGGCATTGAGGGTGTTTGTTCTAATTGTTTTTATTTCCTATAAAATTCTTTCTATTATTCAGTTCAAATGTTCAACAAACGAAAGAAGACGTTTTTTCCGTAAAATTCTTCAAGGAATTAAACTTGCATCCCTTTATGGTGAGTACTTCTCATACATGTTCTTTTCTGGTAGCTTGTAGCATTTAACATGAAAGTTTAGAATCGATGCATTTTTACTTTAGGATCCTCTGCATTAATGTTTACATTCGTTCGTTATTATTTTATCCCTTGTATTTGACCAAAAAGCTAAAAATGAATGTAAGTCTTTGTGATTTATTTTATCAAGTGAAATATGTAATTCATATTATTCATATCCTTTGGGATTTGTCTTTGGTGACATTCCCAGAAGTTTAACTGGGCCACAAAACCATTGGGTATTATTTCTTGCCATGAGTACTCATTTTTAAGGAATACTTCATCTTTCCCTTTTGTGTAGCCTTTTGCCATAATAATAAATTTGTTCTAAAAATTTTACATAAAATACCAACTTTCTGTATACAAAAACTGGTATGTACATAGCTTTTCTTTTGCATGACAATTTAGCCATGTGCAACACTAGATGGGTTGTTCCCAGCTATTTTTCCATTTTCTGAACGTTGCAACTCAAAACTTGTCAAATTTACAAGCATGATGTGCCTATTTATGCGGCGCTATTGTGGATTGCTTCCAAAAGGAAACTGAATCTTTTGTTTGTTTATACATAGCAAACCAGTGTGAACATAGCTTTTCCAATCATAGCTTTGTTTATGTTTTTTGGTCTCCTCTAGGCTTTCATTATGTCAATAATGATATTTCTTTGTTTTATTTTCAATTTATTAAGATTTCCAATCTTGAGAAGCAAATGGGGTTCGAGCATGCCACCTCAGTTCAAGCAAAGGCGATTCCAGTAGTAATGAAAGGCGGCGATGTCTTAGTCAAATCACAGACTGGCTCTGGTAAGTAAGACAAATTACAAATAGCATTAAAGCCAAACACACACAGACCGATGCCTATCAAGACGACCTAATATATTCATGCTGTTTACCTTTCACAGGTTCCCGCAGTGACAATATTACGATAAGGTATTTTCTTTACACAGGAATTAGCCCTTTTGAGAAGAATGAGCAATTAACAGGTCTATGGACGCTGGCCATTCTCTGCCCGTCTGTGTTCTGTGGTATACCCCAAGCTAGGTTTAATTTCAACGCAATATGTGCGACAAACAAATTTGTCATCCCACTGATCCATGCAATTCATGACAAATGTATTTTTTGTTCTGTGTTTTTGTTTGTATTAACACCAATGTTTTTTTTTCCATTTTCTATTTCCAGGTAAAACTCTAGCATTTAGTATTCCTATCATCCAGTCTCTACAGTGTGCACAACCGAAAGTTCAAAGGTCACACGGTGTCTATGCTGTGATACTAGCTCCAACCAGAGAGGTAATGTGAAAAGGACTGTGTGTGTCTTTTGTTGAAAATTTTTGTGGTCGAAATATTACTAAAGTAAATAAAATTGCAATTTCATCAAGCTAATACAAACTCCTACATTTTTGCACCATACAATGGTTGATGAGGTTTTTAGATATGGTTTTCTCGTTGGTTGACAAATTTGGGTAGAAATATTATTTAAGTAAATAAAATTGCATTTCATCAAGCTAAGACAAATGTCTACATTTTTGCACCAAATGAAGATTTATGTTTCAGAATCAGAAACTGTTTGTATACAAGAACAATGTGTTGTGTTGGTTCCGGGGCAACTTAATTTAAACCACAAAACTCCAGAGTCGAAACAGGAACACAAAGATAAACTGTTCTTAATCCACGGCTAACATAATATATTCTGGTAACTCAATGCATGTATACATAAATGAAACCTCAGTCGGCTGGGGTATGGCCGCGTAACATTCAAATCAAGGTATGCATGTATTATCATTAAAACGTAAACAAACCAAATAAGGTTGCGCTAAATAACTATACTATACAATGCAACAAGGGTCTTGAACGACAATTTGTAGGATACAAGAAAAATTTGTATAAGTTTTAATTTTGAGGCCTCCTGTGAAGCATTTTGGATATAATATTAACAACAGATAAATATCTTTGATTTCATATTAAGTCACACTTTTCTTCTGTTTCATCTTTTAGCTTGCTTTGCAGAGTTTTGAGACATTGCAGACACTTGTGAAGGTAAGTTTCTTTAACTAAATGTATAAATGAGGGTACTTTTTTGGTTCAGGTAGGGGCATGAACCTTTATGGAAATATAATATATCTTTGTATATTCTGTTTTGGTGAAACTCATTTTTGAAGCAATTTCTTAACAATCTTCATCTGTAGCCTTTCAATTGGATAGTCCCCGGCTGTATCACTGGAGGAGAGAGAAAAAAGTCTGAAAAGGCCAGACTCAGGAAGGGCGTGAACGTGTTGGTGGCCACACCGGGTCGACTGGTAGACCACATCCTGAACACCTCTTCGTTACAATTCTGGAAGTTGAGATGGTTGGTCCTAGACGAAGCCGATAGGTAAAGATAACATTTTACGGTATCGACACCCTTCGTCTTTCTGATATGACCTTTGATTTCAGCAGATTAAATTGAAATAAATAAATAAAGAGAGAAAGAAAAAGGTTTGAACTGTTACTTGTCTGTATTCAGGCTGAGGTCAACTCAGTGGTAATGTCTTTTCCTTTTTGAATCAGCTGTAGTATGTTGTCATAGTTTTGGAACAGAGGATTAGTCAAGATTCACAATGCGTTTTTTTTTTGGTCTGTTTCATAAAGCCTATATTTCCTGTTTTGAAGTTCTCCCTCTGTGACTTTCCTTGAAAGTATTTAAGGCCTTTTAACATGTACATTTACTGGCTTTTTTCAATTTAAGGTAATTCAAATGTAGTTATAGGTATTGTCTGTTTCACACTTCTTTCCATAGTTTCCATAGAAGTCCCCCCCCCCCTACCTCCCCTCTCCCCCTTTCCCATTTGGAGCAAAAGTATGAACTGAGGTCTCAACCACGGTTGCTAACTAGGAGTTAGTGTATTGCTTATTAGTTTGCAAAACCAATATTTCTTTAATAGACAAAGTTCCATAGCTTTACTCTATATAAAAACTCACTAACCTTCTTAGCTGTGAACATTTTTACGCCACTAATTCAGTATTTCAGCGTCCGTAAGATAGATCGTATTTTGAACTGCACATACAACTTTTTGTACCAGTGAACACTTGCCCAGTAGTCACAGTAGGTGATGTGTTTTGCTATTCACCGTCACCGTTTTGCTATTCACTGTCATCCGACTATCATTCAAGCCAAACTGCAATCATTCCATATTAATTTATTTTCAATTTGTTTTATTTTTGTGCTGCTAACAGGTTGTTGGACATGGGCTTTGAGAAGGATGTAGCGGCCATTTTGAATGCTATAAATAGCCAATCGGAAGGATGCCAGAGATTACTGCTATCTGCAACATTGACACAAGGTATTTTAATTTGGCAGAAAAGTAAAAAAATATGCACTTTTGCATCATTCTGTGATAAAGTATCAGATTATGGAAACAGTTGACATTAAAAGGAAAACAATTGTGGAAAAGGGTGTGAGGAAACTGGAAATCTGATTAACTTTGTGCAATTATTTTAAGATATGAGAAGAAGTGAGAGCAAAATGTTCTTGAATGTTTTGAATTTAGACACCAGGAGTATTTTTTTTTTGAGCATCATAGCCGTATAAATATGCTAAACTTTTGTCTTTTAATTCATCTTTCATATTTTTATCGCTGTAGGTGTGGAGAGATTGGCCGGCATCGCCCTCACCAACCCGACATTCATCGACGTAGCCAAAGATGAAGCGGTGGTGATGCCGTCGACCAAAGACCAAAGCAATTACATACCCGAGGAGGAACTCTTATCAACGAAGCCTCCACCAGTAGCAGAGGAAGAAGATGCTAATTTTACCATACCAGACACTCTGGAGCAATATTACATGATCGTGCCCAGCAAACTGAGATTAGTCACCCTCTTTGCCTTAATTCTCTCAAAATCTACGGTAAAGTATTAAATGGAAATTGCATGCTCTAGTGCAGGGTTTCCCTAACTTTATCCCCCCACGAATCCCCTGTGGATGTCAGAGTTGTCCACGAACCCCCAACTTTTCGAGACTCGATCTGAGTCATTATTATATAATACGTATAACAGTGCTTTGTGAAAGATCAAGTTCATAGTGTAATATTGTAATGAAAAAAACAAGAGATGAACAAATATTTATTTGGAAACTTCAAGATCAGATCACGAATTGTATCAGGCATCGATCACTCATGACACACGATGAGACGGATGCTCCTGTCTTTTATCACATGCACGGTACGGTACTACTATGGTAACATATGCGAATGGAACGCGAAAAGAGTTTGTCGATAGGTACGACTTTTGTACATTACTAAATTATATGATATATCAGATTTTAGTTCAACAAAAAATACTCTAGTTTTAATTTTCAGAAACGTCTCACGAACCCCCTGGGATGGACTCACGCACCCCCTGGTGGTTCATACAGCCCAGTTAGGGAACCCCTGCTCTAGTGTATTCATTTATTAAAATAAAAAACAAAAACTGTTAGCAAACTGCTTATCTACTAAAGAGCCTGTGTAAGAGAAATGTATAAAAATAAGTAGGCCTGATTCAGCCTCTGAAGAAGATCCGACTAGGATCAAAACCTTAGGCCCGCTCACTTTAATTAATTTATTAGTGAGATTGTCTGAAAGAGACCCACTAGCTAGTAATTTTAATATTCCTTCTTGTGTTTTGGGAGAAACTTTTAGATTAAATGTATTGTTACTTAGTTATTTAGTATTCTTTGTTATAAGATTTAAGTTTTCAAGAAAGTTAACCATCACTAAAAAAAACACGCTATTGCTAGAAAAATGTTGAGAGGCATATTTTAGTTTCACAAAATCAGTGACAGTACTGGAGTTCCCGAAATAAGGCAGCCATCATCTGTTTCATTGAAAATTAAATTTTTCAAAATGTTTAATTGGAAAGTGAAGCAATTTTTCAATTAAAGAAAAAGGTTTTACCCTGGAAAATTGAATGCAAGATTCTCGTCAGGAATTTTTGGTTATAATAGTATTAATATTGAGGATTTATAAAGCGCAGACATATATACACCGATAACGGTGTTCAAGTCGCATCACGATATTACGCTGGTCAACGATAACCTGTCAAACATAGAGACAATTCCTCCACATTGCAGCAGCTAGACAGCGCCCAACTGACAGTTCATCTCACAGGTCCCCACTTATACACCTGGGTGAAGAGAGGCCATGGAGATAAAGTGCCTTGCCCCAAGGATAAAATGTAATGGTCCGGTCAGGACTCAAACCTGCAAACCTTAGATCTCAAGTCCACTGCCTTAACCACTTGAACACAACGCTGTCACATATATACTAACATTACGCACAAAATCTTTAATCGCTGTTTCTCTTCCTTTGTTCATTTAGCGATCTTCAAAGACCAAGATGCTGATTTTTCTATCCAATCGAGACTCGGTTGAATTTCATTACACTTTGCTGAATGAAATGCTTTGTCCTGGAGGGAAGGAAAACACGAATAATACGGGATTAAGAATATTTCGCCTTCACGGGAGTATGGAACAAAAGGTAAGGACATGCACTAAAAGATTACATTTATTGGGAGGTACGTATGATATGCAGTGAAAGACGAAATTTTGACCTGTACTATTCTTTTAATGATATAATCAGCTAAAATGTAAAGCAAACTTTGGATTCTGATTTTGTCTTTCAATGCACAAACTTACGTACAAACTTGACAGAGAAATGTGAAGGTTTATGTTTAATTGGTGGTAAATATGGATGGATGGATGGATTTATGTTAAATATCTGTTTCACTGCGATACACCTTTAACTTGTGTAATTGGTTATGATGTGTGGTTTTCTATTTCTTGGTCTCAGATAGCCTCAGTTAGCCTCAGTTAGCCTCAGTCAGCCTCAGTTAGCCTCAGTTAGCCTCAGTTAGCCTCTGAAGATGATCCTGCCAGGATCCAAACGTCAGACCCTTTAACTTTTATATAATTTTGTAATTGGTTCAAATAGCTTTATAGGTTTTGGAGGAAAAAAAAAAAGGAGAATATATCTTAAAAACAGTACAATGTCTTTTTTGTAGTTGTCATAAGTTTAAAGTTTTTTTTTCTTCATTAAAGTTTCCACAAGTTACCCTCCCCCCCCCCCAAAAAAAAAACAGAAAGAAAGGCTTCTTCCTCGTTCATCTTTCAGGTTCGCAGAGATGTTTACGAAGAGTTTCACAACAAAGGAAAAGGTATCCTGCTGTGTACGGTGAGTAATATGAAAGAATTTAGCAAGTTTTTTTTTCTCAAGGAAAAAGTCTTAAACTCGGTCGCAATGAAGATAGAAATACGTTAGAAAAACGACAGAAAAGGGGCAAAACAAACTTATCATCTATGTAAATTAATATCAGAACTAAACACAGTTATAACAGGAATAATTGCGGATATAACTGCACACTGGTTTGACTGCAGCACCACCCAATTACTCCACCGTCGTATCGCTCAAACTTGGAGAGTATTGGTACAAAAGTGTCGGTAATTACAACCAAAATGGAGATTATTGTTAGAAAAAGGAGTCCTTTTTAAATGTTTTGGTTTTGGTTTTATCTGAGGGCCAACCTATGAGGATATCTATCATATGTGACTGAAGCTGTTTCTTAACATTATGATCTCATGAAACATTGCAAAACACTGCCGGATCATCGAAACGTTGAATGAATTACCGAACCCTGATTATGTAAAAACGAAAAAAATTTCCTTTAACTAAGGAAGTGTGGGATTTATGGTACTACCAGATTGAGATAAGATGACAACTTAAATAAATATAAAAATGACTTCCAGCTACTTTCGATTTATGCTTGTGGTTTAATAGGGTGTTAAATTTACTCTTATCGAATGTATTACTTTGTTTTGCAATTCATGATCACATGTTTGATTTTCATCTAAAATGACATCTGTATTTTGCTCTTTCTTCATAGACATATCTAATTCCTTTGTGACATATGAAATTCATGTTTAACATATTTCCAAAGGCTTTCTGCACTCTTCATTATCTCTCTCTGTCTGTCTGTCTGTCTGTCCGTCTGTCTGTCTGTCATATCGTGGCGTGACTGCGTTTTCATCCGTTTCAACTCTGCTCAAGTGCGTCAACAATTTGAAGGTGTAACTTTTCTTTGGGATATCATTTACGACCACATCACCAGAATCAGAACGAGTTTTGACATTTTGGAAAGAAGAAAAAATAATCGCAGATTTGAATCTGTTGAATAAATTGTCAAATTATGCCCTGGGAGAGGTTTTGGAATTTACAAATAGGCCCCATAGGAGTAAAGTTCTACTCAATAGTGTTTCTTTAAATTTTTCCCTTTTTCTTTGTCTTTTCCAGGATGTCGCTGCCCGAGGGTTAGATTTACCAGATGTGGATTGGATAGTACAAGTAAGTTTAACGATCCAATACATAATAGTAAACAGTACTTTGTACTTTGTCTTTTCCAACTGCTGCATTGGGTTCTCAAAAAAAAAACGGTTTTGCGATATTTAAAAAATATAGTTTTGGCAGATAATTTTCACTTTGGTGAAATTTGCAGTAACCTCAGTACATGATGTTTCTGTGATGTTGAACAATAAAGTTGTCGCAGTTTTCTACCGAGAGTGAGCTTGAAGCAAGTAGGTGTGATGTCATACATACATATTGACACACACATACACAAAAAGAGAAGAAATTTGGTTGACACAACTCAACTGGACCATCTCGATCTAGTCCTCAATAGTCACCAGGGACACTGACAGTCAAACTGCAGCTGACCCCGGGCACCGAAGGACTGATAAGTGCATACGACAGATGTTTGTCGTTAACCACCAGTGCCCCGCCACCTTCCCGTGATTGGTTACATTTGTCAAGACTGGACAGTCTCCTTAGCCATACGCCCACACAATACAGACTGCCAGTCTGTAAAAAAAACGCTACATGTTCTCTTGGTCTCCCGACCGAAGCCCGCTCGACTTAAAGCTGTCAACATTTTGATCAGGTGTAGTCTTTAAGCCTGCACACACAGTGCCTCTAACCATCCATGATTTTTCCACGTAACGATGGATGAGTCCAGTGGAGTCATGAGCAGTCGGGTAGTGTCCAAAAGCTCTTAAAGAAGCGCTTTGAAGATCCTACTGGATTGCCCGTAGGCAAAGTGCCGCCCAGGGGAACGTAAAACTTTGTTTATAATTTTTATCTGACCACGAAACCTAATATTCCCCTTTCAAGGGAGAAGATAAAGCCTTACGAGTTGTGGCCGGCAGATTGGAATACGAAAATTCTACTGCAGTTGGCAAGATCAATTTCATGCCCACCCCTGTACTAGGTTGACTAAATTTGATCGTGTTTCTCGATCCTGTCAAAACCCTTTTGCGACTGTGTCAGTGTTTATAGCGTGGTAGTCAATACTGAAGTGTGTTGCACTTTTTTACTAATCTTAAACAAGACTTGGTACAAACAATTCCATGTGAACTTGTGTTAACTCAATTGTGAAGAAATGCTCTGCAGTACTTGTATTCAACCCTCTCCTCAGCACCCTCTACCTCACCCCCCCCCCTAAAACTTTTTTTTGAAAAGTGGGACACTGCATCCCTCCTTCCTTATAGAAGACAATTTTGAATTTTAAACAGTGCTAATATGCAGCCATCTACCATACTTGTGTATCAGAAATGGTTATAGCATGCTTTCAAAACGGTTACCAATAATGATGCATACAACATGTGCTATCATAAAGAACATCACAATGACCTTTAGAAAGTCGGGACAATATAGTCTGCTGTTGGTAGAGTACATTATCTGTGCTAACGAAACAAATTCAACATACAAATGTTTCAAAACTCACTTATTTTTGACAGCTAAATCGTCTGTTGCCTGAGGAAATGGATCATGTGGTGGGAGTGTGAGATCACATCTTGGCATATTTTCTGAGAAAGTTGATTTCTTTTCTACCCCCTTTCTTTTTCTAAATTACAAGTTTATACATCCTTGAGGTGTCATATATTTAAAGGTTTGCTTAAAAGGAGACAATGTAAATGATGAAATCAAGGCTTTTATCAATATGCAAAGTTTGGATGTGCAGGATTTGAGCTTTACCCTTTAGAGTAATGAATTTGTTCATTTAGTTAGGAAAAAGAATTTTAACAGCCATTTGTCGAATCAGATTATATTGAATGAGTTAAAATGTTGCTCTTTTTCAGTTGGAGTGTCTAGTCTTATCAACTTTTTTAAGTTAAAATGTGAATTGAGCGAAATGCGTACAATGACTAAACTAAATAAAGTAATATCAAAACGGAAATCTGTAATCCTGAGAGTCACTGGTTTGAATCTCATTCTGGGCCAAAATTTGTTTGCTCTTCACAAGAGGGCTAAAAGTTGTTACATAATCTTTGACTCATACATTACTTCTTTTCTTTCTTGTGTGAGAAATGAGGTTGAAAATGGTCCTTGCAAAATAATTTAAAAACAAGTTTTTATAGTCTTTATAAAGTATAATTTTAAAGTTATCTCGTTTTCTCCGTGACAGTACAATACTCCAGGGACGCCCGCTGAATACGTTCATCGAGTCGGCAGGACTGCCAGGGTCGGCAGGTTGGGTCACGCCGTCATCTTCCTCGGTCCATCGGAAGCGGAATACGTTAAGACCTTGCAAGGTCATAAAATAAGGTGAGCCATCTCGACACAGAATGTGTTGTCTCGAGACAGATCGTGTTTTATGCGTCCATGTGCAGCAAGATTAAGTAATAGTACTCACGTTGGAGTTTTGAGTATATTTCCACAACAATAAAAGAGGAGTAGTACAAATGTCAAGATAAAACAAGGTGGTGTAGGAGGACTGAAAAAGCATTAGCTTGTACGAGCAGTCCCCCTTAAACAGTTAAACAGTACAGTTAAACACAATACAACAACAGAGGAAAAGAACAAAGAAAAAAAACAAAGTTATTTAACAACATACAAGCAATAATGATTGAGAAGGTGATCCTTTAACATTCTTCATTAACATTGTGGGTTCTAGTTGTACTCATACCAAGAGGAACCTCTTTGTGCACCCATACCCATGCTGTAGTACTTGTTCTACAGTACTACAAGTCCAATTTTCACCATTCTGTGCGGTATTGCTTCCACGCAGTGGAGTGGAGCGCTGACCTGTGACGTTACCTTCAAATTACATGGAGTATCCTCTAGGAATGTTTGTGCATTGAATTACAGTATATTTTCAATTGATATCTGTGATTTAAGTTAAAGGTATTCCTCAAGTTTAAGTTAAAGGTAAGTTAAAGGTAATCCTCTAGGAATTTTTGTGCATTGACTTATGTGCAGTATATTGTCAATTGATATCAATGATTTAAGTTAAAGGTAATTGTTTTTTGGCTTTTTTTTTCTCCTTTAATGCTATGTGTGCTACTGTATCTTTATGTTCTCTGGCTCATTACCTGTCCGATGTCATGAACAAGCTTGACAGGATTTTAGAAAAATTAGTAAGCAGGAGGGGGATAGAAGAAGAGGGAAGGGAGGGGAGGAAATGAAGAGCAGAAAAAGAGGGGAGGAGGTGGTGGGACTCAAAGCAGGATCCCAACTGGATCCCAACTGACTTGTGAGAATTTCACTCCTATTTGCTATGTCTTAAAGAAACAACATTTACTATCCAAGAAAATTGTTGATGTCCTTGCCTTGCAAAATTGTTAAAATAAGTTTAAAGAAATTTATAAAAAAAACATATAAAAAAGGTAATTATTTGGATGGCAATAATGTGACTTATACAAATTCTCTCATTATTATTTTATTTTAGTGTTAAGGCAGTGGACTACAACGAGATTCTACAGACACTAGTACGGCATGCACCAGCAGAACTACTCACGGAGGAACATTTCAACGGACGTCCTCCCAAGACCATGGAAGAGGCAGCGACCCGGTTGCAGAAGAAACTGGAAAATTACGTTCATTCTGAATCGGATCACACTAAACTTGCCCAACAAGGTATTGTTAAAAAACATACATGTATTTACTGTGCGTTGTCTATTCTATGTTACACCTACCTGGGGTGACATGTGTGTCGTGATATGTAAGATATAATGTCAATTTCATATTGTGTGTTGACTGACTTATAAAAACACTTCTTTAATAGTGGTTTGTTTGGGTCCCCGTCCCCCCTGCCTGCTCCCTGAGCTAGTAGTAATATTTACTATTGTCTATTCTATGTTATGTCTTAGCTAACTTGTCAGAAACATTCATAAGGGTTTTTTTTTTTGGTGTCCCCTGTTTGTAATACTCACTTGATCTTATCTATGTTTATATGTCTTGGTTATTTAAGATATCAAGAAGGAAAAAAATTTCAGTGTGTAGCTTGTGTCCCACATATGTCATATTTACTGTAAGTTGTCTATATTCTAACTGTATCTGGGCTGACATGTAAACTTCGACATTGGTAAAAGCTACAAATATGCAAATGTAGTCATATGAAATTTGTACCTATAGATGTATGCAAACAAATAATTTAATATGTTGACTGTAAGATTGAATAGTCTGTACCTTGTAATATTTTTATCAAGACATACAAATTTACAAAGGTTGTTCATAACAATGATTTTCTTGATCAAATGAGACAACCTTTTGGTGTTTTTTTCCCTTCTTTTTCATCGTATGAATGTTAATTTTAACAGTGATTATTAAGTACAAGAAATTTGAGTCAACACCTTTGGCTACAGCTAGCAGTAGCAGTAGCAGAAGAAACTAATCGCAATTCCACCTTCAAATGAAAGTTTTAGTACAAAGTTAACTCGCTTGCTTTAAATTTGTATGAGGTTTTTTTCTTGGTAACATGAAATGTAGTCATTATAAACTGTCCAAATATTGAATCAAACTTGGTGGATATTTTGGCGACTTTTCTAATTACAGTTTGGTTGCCAATTTAGCCGGAAATCTTTAGAGGACACACAAAGGATTAGCCAACTTATGATTTTCAAAATATGACCATCTCTTAGAACGTTTCATAATACAAATAATATAATGTAATGAGCCATTAAAGATGCCGTCCATAGTAAATATGTTATCACCCAGACACGCTTTCTTATTGTGTGTGAATTACATGTTCAAATCAAACTTCAATTTTTTCCAAATCCAATCATATCTCATTTTTCTGCTTTAATATGTATCGACATTTGTTTTGGTATCAGCCATGAAGTAGACTTGCTTGATATGGACTTCTAATGTTGAATAAGGTGGAAAAAGTTACCCAATTTAACATGAAATGTTGTTTCAACTTAAACTTAATATTGTTCTCTTTAAATAAGGTTAATATGCCTTCAACTGACCATCCAATACCCTGAATTTCAAGAAAAAGCATTTAAAGGGTTTTTGTTTGGAGGGGGGGGGGGAGGGAGGGGGAGTTTCTTTCCCTGCATTTGCTTGCGGCAGTACTTCCATTTTCCAATAATCTTTCTTTCTTTACTCTTAATTTCTATTTGGAGCTCACTTTTGCAAATTTAACGTGCAAAAGTGAGTAAACTTATTAAACTTTATATCGTTCTTCTCTGAATAAGTTTATTTCTTCAACTGAACACCCAGCACCATGAAGTTAACGGAAAAGCATGCAAAGGTTTTTTTTTGTGTTTTTTTGTTTTTTTGCAGCAGTAACTTCCATTCCCGATATTATCTCTTGATTCACTCTTGTTTTATCTTCCTTTTTTTTGTAGCCTACCATTCATTTATCAGAGCCTATGCCACGTACCCATCGTCCTTAAAGCACATCTTTCACATCAAGAAACTCCACCTGGGTCACGTTGCAAAGAGCTTCGGCCTTCGAGAAGCTCCATCAAAGTTCAAATCCCAAGGCCCAAAGTTAACAGCTACTCAGAAACATGCCCTCCAGCAACAGTAAGTCATTTTATAGAAATTTTTATAAATTTCTTTCCTTTTCACATTTTGTGTTGTCAGTTATGTATATTAGATGGTCTGTGAAATTGTCATGAGGTTCTTTTACATATAAATATTAAAGGAGGATAAAATAGTGGAAAATAAGAAGAAAATAGCAGAAACATGCTCTTCAACAATGGCAAATCATTTCATAGAATTTTTAATTTCTTTCCCGTTAAAGGCATCTTGTTGCCTTAAATCAGGTTTACACAGTCTCACCGAAAAATGGTCAACTCACCTATCTATTCAATTGCTGCATTTTACTGCAGTACTTTTCTAAAAAAAAAAGTAGCGCTCCCTTCTCTGCTCTATGGAATTGGTGATTTGGTTGCAAAGATTTTAAAAATTTTCAAACTTAAAGAAATGAGGAAAATACTACACTCATATTGAGTAAATAAAATGAAAGCTGTTTTTAACATTTGTATTATACACTCACAATTATGAAACATAGTAACCCAGCTTTCAATCAGTAACAGTCCTACAGTACCATATTGAACATGAAATCATGAAAATGGAAACTCAGCAGCTTACAAACATGTTTACTTACTAAGCTCTCAATTCAGAGCCTAACAAAACTCGGGCTTACAGGTTGTCGGTTATATTCTGAACAGTGAAACCTAACAGCGACAGAGAAATTTCTCTCCGGCTACGGCATTTTCCCACCGTCACACGTATTGACTATCAGTATTATGTTAGGCTTACAGAAGACCAGCATAAGCTACGCAGTTGACTTTTAAGGCTAGTGTCAGACGCCAAGTGCACAGTAGGGCCTACATTGCAAATCGACTTAATCAGTGGCAGACCTGATATGACTTCCATACAGTTCAAAGATACATGATGCATCAAATTCCAATCAAATATCTCTCATAGTTTGTCCTTAGCTTCTGGGTAGCACCCCACTATCATTGCTTTGTTTGTAAAATCCTGGTAACGACCAAAATGGCATCTAAAGTTGCCGTAGTTAGCGTCTTCAGTCGTCGACTACGAACAGATTGGTTCCGTTTCCCGGAGATATTGAGTCGAAACGGTTCCCCCTCGGACTCTTTCCATATTCTGGCGCATCCGACATAAGTTTGCCGGCTTTTCTCTGAGAATTTTGACAATTTTTGACTCGATGTCTTGCGAGTAAATGACACGCGCATATTTCCATCACCATGCTGTGGTATAACGTTGCATACACTAAGCAGGTACTCTGTGGCAAAGGCAGCGTTGGTACGGTAACCACCGAAGTTCCTTTATCAGGTGACGTATCACATGTTAAGTACAAGGAATTTGATTGATTGTACAAGTGAAGTCCTCAAAAGTACATTTATCAAGAGAGCAAAATAAATATTAAAGTCCATCACAAAACTGCTGCTTATTCTCAAGCAGCGATTCCCGAAGCTTCAAACATCGAGAAATGTAAAGAGGACATTTAAGGGCACTAGCAATTGGGTTCAAACCTCGGTACTAGGATAGGTGCAACGAAAGCGAGGGATACCGAGCCCGCCCTGATGGACTATTAAAGAGAATGAAAACACTTTTTGCAAACGTTTCGTGTATGTAGCACACAGCCAGATTGGGACGGAGTTGTATCATAGAAACTATCTTTAACGATTTTCGTTTTATTGGAGAAATTTCCCAATTTTATGACAGATATTATTCAGCCTACTGCTAGAGGGGAACACAATCTTGACTTTATTGATAACAATTTCTCAAGAAAACAAGTTGAAACATTTAAGACAAGCCAGAAGGTAACGGGTAGTGCTTTACTATTCGATTATCATTTTGTACCCAATAAAAACCATCGTGGTGATTCAAACGTTAGACATCAAAAGAATTAGGGTTAATAGAAAAACTTCAAAAAAGCCATTTGCCTTGTCATTGCCAGTTGGTTTTGTCCCAGACCAGAAAATTTTATCCAGTTGTTTACCGGTTTGCTATTGGGTGACTTTTGTAGTGATTGAACTCTTTTTCTACTGTAGGCCATAATATTTCATTTATTTTTGAAATTTGAAATTGAATATTTTTCTAATACAGTCCATCATTCAAGATGATGCTGTCTTTTACACACATTTTTACCGTGTTTACTAATACCAGTTGATCCATGACCGTCTGCCCGTAGAATAACCCGAATTCATTTGTAAAATCTGGTGCCTAATTGGCAACTGATTACTTCTAATCAGTGGTATATAGTTTTGGCCATCCTATCATTCCTAGCAATGCTTCGGTGATATGTACTCCCTTCTAGTTTCATAGTTACCTGAAAAGTAGATATTCCACGAGAACGTCCACAAGTGGTGTGTGGGAAAACGTGTCTTAGTACTCAGTGTTACTTACATATCCCTTCTATATGCAGTGTTTTAAATCCCAGTTTGATGCCTTGCCATGCTGAAATTCCACCCGTTGGCCTCTTGCGGGATTAACTCATTATTTATGTTCGCTACCCTGCACAAGTAGTAACGAAACCAATTTTTAAATGTCCATAACGATGTGGTCAGCTGGTAATTAGCGAAAGAATTGAGAACAGCAAACTTTTCCAGAGTTGCGAGATTTCGGTGTGCAGTTTAATAGGTAGTACTTCTTTATACTGATAACAAAAAAACTACATTGATGTAGCGCTGTGTAAAATCTGCCGAGCATTCTGTTGGGGGCTTTACAATAAATTTAAAACAAAAGTGCAATGAATGGAAAGCAATATATAAGAAAGAATTGTGGTTTGAGCTAGGATTTGGAAAATGCTGCAGGTTGTCAATGAATGTATTGAGGCAGGTATAAAGGCAGGGAGTTCATTCCAAATGGTAGGTCCTGCGTCATAGTATCTATGATCACCGTGAGTCCTATATTTATATGCAGAGAGAAGGGGATTCATTAGAGCATAGTGAGTACTGCTTATAGTTATAAATAAAATGTTTACAGTCTTGTTGGAGGCCAAGGCCCTCTCACACGACTAATCCCTGGTCATTCGTAACTTGTCACACCCACACAACAAAGCATGCACGATTCAAACAATCCCTACTGGGGCACAATACAGCACACCACATCTACATGTCCTCCAGGGGACTTCCCATAGGGTACAGCCACAAACTGGCACACATAACTATATCGGCAAATTATCTCGCAAATCCCCATTTATACACCTGGGTGAAGAGACCCAAGGGAGATAAAGAGCCTCGCCCAAGGACGCAACGTAATGGTCTGGCCAGGACTCGAACCTGGAAACCCTTAGATCACAAGTCCACTGCCTTAACCACTTGACCACAAAGCTCTCAAGTTTTAGGTACATCTGCTATGAAAGTGTGGTATATCTAGGTTAGGTGCTTCGATGAGTCTCGTCTCGATTCAGTATTCTGCAAAACAATGAAGTGACTCAAAACAAGTTTGTGACAGATTTTTTTCCCCTGTAGAGATAATGTTTAAGTGACTCGAGTCGATGGCTAGACGCGCGTCATGGAAATCCACTGGTAAATACTCGGCTTGATTTTAAATTTTAAAATGTAACAGCTTTCCATATTAACTCGGTGTCTTTGAAACCAGCAGAAGTTTCTAGACACCCGTTGCAACAGTAACAAAGTTGTTTTCAAATCAGAGTCTAGTTGAGCCATCGGGCTGTCAAAGTCATTTGAAATGACTTTGACCATTATTACCATTTAAAATGGAATATTTTAAGAGGTGTGAGATAGGGTCATTGCAAGACTGGATTTTGTGTGTTTTTACACTGCAAATGCAACCAATTACTTTACCTCTCCTTCCAAATCTTCCTCATTTGAGGAGATCTCAGTTATGCCTCGGGCAAGCGAACTCTGAAATGCAAAACCGTTCACCAATATTCCTTCAGACAAACTAGACCTGGTTTTTTATTCTCCAAGTTGGCCATCCAGTAAGATTTAATTTATGATCTAAGACTGGCAGCATATATGTACTATTATCTTGTGAAAACTGGTTTTACTATTCAAACTGCAGAAAATGTTTGTTGTACTATGATTTGTGGCATCTGTGGCAACAATTAAAAAAGGACATTTTTGGTGGTCTGTGGCGAAATTTAGTTATCTTCTAACAGTGGCTCATGTAATACCTAAACGTATAAATAAAGGGCTATTCACTTCTGTCCAGAGAAGGATTTCATCCGAAGAAGTTTCGTTGTCAAACCCGGCTGGCTGCTGGCTACCCTACTGAGAGCAACCCAATCCTTGACCGTTTCATATGTTATAAATGCAGATAAAATCTTGGATAAATTTGGGAGAGGGTGTGTTTGCCTATGATTACGAGTGATGAAGACTTATTATGTTAGTCGGCTTGAGTCGGCACAACTTCCCTCGTAGTGTTCTCCCAAACTCGTTTTCGGTGACAGCCGTTCATTGTGAAAATAGTTCACGACTACCAGTACCAATGTCCACAAACGAAACCATCCAATCACAAGCGACCTGAATCGACACCGGCCTGTACCACACAGAAAGCAGTCAGTCGGTGTTCGTGAGTCAGTATACGACAAATATTGAAAACTAGCTCGTGAGAGTCGACTCTACATAAAGACATAGTCTTCTTAAGAAGGGCAGTCTGCGGCCAGCTTTTGAAGTTCATCAGATCCTAAATATGGGAGACATCAGCAGTGTATGAACTTAAAAAGTGCAACTATAGCACAAATGTACTTTATGTAGCTCCTCGGGTAACCTTTCCTTTTAGGCGGCCTCATTTGAAGAGACGTATGACACTTGCACAGTAGTTGGTCTGTACATGAAGCCATTGTAGGTTTATATCGTTTATTAGCTATAATATAATGCTTCAATGCGTAGGATGGGGGTGCTCAAAGTTTGTATAAGCACCGTTTGAAGGCTCTGAAAGTTCCTTTACAAAATACTGTGATACCTGTGTAGAACAAACTACTTACATCTTTAGTATTCTTAACACTTTGCATAGCAATTTGCCCATTTTGCATTGCAGTTTGCAATGAGATACGGGATAAATTATGCCCATGGATCTGTTTGGAATCGGTGTAACACATACCATTAGAACTGTGGTATGAAAAGACCGAATTAATTTATTGCACAAAAATTGGAATACCGGTAGGACTCATATCATAAAGTTAGACATTATACCCTCTGGAACCTTGGGCCTTATTTCCTTTCTTTTTTTCCCTTGTAATTTTTGCAGCGAGAATTCAAATTCCCTCAAGTGTACTCTGAAGTTGACCACGGAAAGAATCATTGGTTGTGTGATACCGATCATCAAAATGTCAAAATTAACCAATATCTGAACGTGAAACATTTCACTAATAACTGATAGTTTTAGATATATAGATATGAGTTACTCTGAAAGATGTGTGGAAGGAACAATCAGTCACAATGGCCAGGATGACCAAATTGAATGAAAAACAAATTCTATTTCTCTCTCAAAATTCACAGTTTTACTACCAAATTACTGTAATTAGACATGATATATGCAACAGAACAACACCAGTTATTTGTCGTAGCTTATAATAGTGACTGACCATGGCACAAAGGACCAAAAACAAGCCAAACGAATCAAATAAGAACAGAAAATAAAGGTAGTTACATATTACAGATTATTTTCTACTGATCATAATTTATTTGCAAAGTGTATTAAGATTGATTTGCTCTCTATTACTCTATATTTCTCGGGATGATTTGCCAGATGCCTACAGTATTTAACGAGGGCTTTGCCGTGTTTTGTCTCTATTGTGAATCAATTTCTGATAACAGATCTACTGGGTATGAAAGCTTGCAGAGTTGCCCTGTATAAACCTGATGGTTTGATAGGATGATTGGAGACAAATTACTGTGATAATTGAACTCGATTTAGACCATTCAATAGAAAGTGCAAAAATTTTCTCTTATTTTTCAAGAGATTACAATCTTTGGTAGAGCCGGTCTGTTGAATGACTATTAATGCTTATACTTTAGAATATCCAGTCAGTCTCCCCTGAAGGCAGCCCTCCAAAAAAATCTAGGAGCGTAAAAAAAAAAATTTAAATAGTTTTATTGTTGTTGTCTGGTGTCAACATATTTCTGTACAGGAATTGGTATCAAAGTACATTGAAAGTTGAGGGAAAAAACTAAGAACATAAAAAAAAAGCAATATATTTATATATTATTTCTGCTGTCAACAATTTCTGTTCCAGAAATGGTATCGAAATACATACATTATTGAGGGTTTAATCCTAGTTTATTGACAGGAATTTCTGATTGTTTGAGAATACTTAAAAATATGGCCAAAAGTAAGGTGGAGGGGGGTGGGGACTGGCTTAGCGATGCTATTGGTACAGTAGTTATGAACAATACACCCCAACCCCCCCCCCTCCACTGCATTGTTTGGAATAAATATTCCATCTAAGTTAAATTTGTTCCTGTAATATCTAGTTTGTTTGTTATAGAGAATGTTAGCTTCACATCGCCAAAGACGGATAACCAGAGTAAATTATGGTCGGAAACTTTACTCGAAGGGACCACAGAGGTCCATATCCAAATGGGTCAAATGAAGTCATGGTAACGAACGTATCAGTTCTCACATCGCCTTTTACATCCAAGTCATGTAAAAATTTTACATCTGATAATAATATTGCTTGCTACAAGATAATCCTTCAAAGAGTTGACTCTGTATAGTTGTTGAACTTGTTGGCAAGGGGAAGAGGGGAGGGAGGTGGGAGTCATGGTCCCTGATCTATCATCTTTCGAGGGAAAGCTTGAAAAGAAATTAACACATTTACAATACATATCAACTGCCAGTGTCGTTCTCACAATAATAAAAATATTTCAGTGTCAGACTGAACTCTTACCTCTTTTGGGCTGATCAATATTGGGAATATTTTGTGTAATATGTGGCTATCAAAGAGAAGTTTCATTCATTGAGATATGATGTTTAATCATTCACTGGTTGCATCTGTACCACTACACATGATTATTATTATTATTATTATTGTTATTATTTTTTTTTGAAGTTGGAAATGCAACATAATGTATGGTTTCCTTCATCGATAAGGACTTAAAGGCGTTGAAGACTCACCCCAAACCGCGTGCGGCCATCTGAAAACTTAACTTTCTGTTGTTTGCAAGTGACATTTTGTTCGTGTCGCTACAAAATGCAGACAGTAATGAAACTTGATACATTGTTATCTTTAGCTGGACCTGTCCATCGCTGTATCGTTTTTACACTGTGCTGTGGGTATTGACCGCAGCTGTATGTACTGACTGTACACTAGTGTCTAATTACCGACGGTAGCAAGCTGTGTATTTTCTGGGATCGATGGTGGTGTCTAACACTTCTGTTACACCTTATTCGAAACTAGGTCAGATTACCGGCATTAGACGTTTCTTTTTGCGCGAGTCTTCACACCCTTAAACCAATCATTTTTTACCAAAAATAAAAAACAAATATATACAGTTGAACTTAAATAGCAAAATATTGTCAAGGAATCTAAATACATAGTTTTACTTCATGTTTTTTTCGTTTTTGCTTTCTCTTAATGAGATTTTATGAAAAAACTATCGGATAACCAGATGTTTCAATGCCATGATTTGTGGCGACGGTAAAACGTTTCATTTATCGTCATTTCCCATTGAAATCCTGTACACGCTATCTGTTAAACTCTTAAAGTACAGTACCGTTACAGTACTGTTAAAGTAAAGTACGGTTACGCTAACTGTTAAAGTACAGTTAAACTGTTAAAGTACAGAACTCACCAATGGTAGAATCCGAAGGAGAGTGAAGACTTTTGTGGATGTTGAAACAAGAAGTATAATAAATATGATACAAATTACTTTTGTAATCACAGTCATTGTAGATGAGGAAGTAAAATAGTATGGAGGAGACAGGTAAGGATAGCTATTTGTGATTTAGATCTCTCACCTGTAGTTCTGCTACAAAACCTTTTGAAGAATATGTTGGATGTCTCAATACATAAAAACTCGGCAATGATAAAAAAAACCTCCAGAAAAACGACAAGACGAGAAAAATGTTATGAAATCTAAAGCTGTATACCTCGTCACAATGGGAATAGAGTGTCTTCAAAAGACCTGAATCATTTCATATTAGGGCTATATCTTTATCAATAGAACACCTCTGGCTAGATATAGATGCTTATCACTTTTTCTTGCTATTATTCCCAGAATGAAACTATAAAAACCCCAATTTTTTTGACTCTCTTGTCTTTTCCTTAATATATAAACCCTTTTCTAAATTTACCTAAAAACTGTGATAGAAATGAGTGAGTGACGTCTTGTTCTTTTTTTCCCTTTTTTTCCGGTGGTGTTCCCCCCCCCCCCTGTTAATGTAGGTCATAGCATTTTACTTTGATGGGCAGATTTAGATTATTCGAAATGGAGATTTTCTAGAGATTGCGTCATCATTATACGCGTGGCCGATTCGAGCTCTTTACAGATGGTTATCGCATTCTTCTGCTCAACTCTCAAAATTTCAAAGAGACAACAAAAAAATCATTTAGACTTGCCCAAAAAAAAGAAGAAAAATAGGAAAAAGAGAGACTCGATCTGCAAATGTGTTTTATGCTAAATGCCTCGAGGTTGAATCTGCTATTGCAGAGTGTGTCGGACTGGAAAATGGTGGATGTCAACAAATGCAACTGTTGCTTTATAACCTAAGAGAAAAGATATTCTGATCCTTCGTCATCGTGGTCGTCGTGTGTAAAATGTGACGGGACTACTCGAACGAGTGATGTTGTACAGAGAGGGAGGAAATATGCATAAATCGGCAGACTGGAAGGTTTTTCTTTGTGAGATACCGTATATTAAGATGCGAAATAATATATTGAGATGCGATTGATGAGACTTGTACATATCGAGTCAGACTATTAGTCCTCTTGAATCATGTTTTGATGCACCTTTACACAGTTTTGGTTTTCAGAAAATGATTTCTCAGTTTTTTGTTTTTTTTAAAAATTATTTTCTAGACCGGTATCCAACTGTAAATGCAACAGGTTCTGTTTTGGTAATGTTTCTCTAGAGGTACAGTCACAAGAGAAACTGATTGATGGATTGATTATTAGATCAGTATCCAATTATCAATCTGGTGGATTCTGTATTGTGTAGATACATGGGTGCAGTTTATAGAAACTTATTGATCGATTGGAATAAACTAAATCAGTATGCACATAAAAGTGTAGGCTAGCTGATTAAGGAATTGATATCTGGTTACCTGATTAGCAATATTGTATCTTATTTAAACATGATGAAGACTCACCCCAAACTGCGTGCGGCCATCTGAAAAAGTTAACTTTCTGTTTTCTTGCAAGTGACATTTTGTTCGTGTCGCTACAAAATGCAGACAGTAATGAAACGTGATACCTTGTTATCTTTAGCTGGACCTGAGATGTCCATTGCTATTGTTTGTACACTGTGCTGTGGGTATTGACCGCAGCTGTATGTATTGACTGTGCACTAGTGTCTAATTACCGACGGTAGCAAGCTGTGTGTTTTTTTTGGGATCGATGGTGGGGTCTAACACTTCTGTTACACCTCAATCGAAACTAGGCCAGATTAGACGTTTCTTTTGGCGCGAGTCTTCACACCCTTTAATAGGAGCATGCCACCTGACAGAGTCTGACACTTTGGGCATTAAAGATCAGCTGATATTTAGAGGGCATATCAAAGATGGTGGTTTCTTTTAACTGTCAACAAGGGCGATTTATAAATGAATATAT
>JAIPMN010009731.1:0-18024 GCA_020650975.1 Apostichopus californicus
ATGTGTCATAGTATTGTAAACCTACTGTTAATGTATAAACTACACAATACTTCATGGTGTATCTATGTGTCATAGTATTGTAAACCTACTGTTAATGTACAAACTACACAATACTCCATAGTGTCTCTATGTGTCATAGTATTGTAAACCTACTGTTAATGTATAAACTACACAATACTCCATGGTGTCTCTATGTGTCATAGTATTGTAAACCTACTGTTAATGTATAAACTACACAATACTCCATGGTGTCTCTATGTGTCATAGTATTGTAAACCTACTGTTAATGTATGAACTACACAATACTCCATAGTGTCTGTATGTGTCATAGTATTGTAAACCTACTGTTAATGTACAAACTACACAATACTCCATAGTGTCTGTATGTGTCATAGTATTGTAAACCTACTGTTAATGTATAAACTACACTATACTCCATAGTGTCTCTATGTGTCATAGTATTGTAAACCTACTGTTAATGTATAAACTACACAATACTTCATGGTGTATCTATGTGTCATAGTATTGTAAACCTACTGTTAATGTATAAACTACACAATACTCCATAGTGTCTCTATGTGTCATAGTATTGTAAATCTACTGTTAATGTATAAACTACACAATACTCCATTGTGTATCTATGTGTCATAGTATTATAAACCTACTGTTAATATATAAACTACACAATACTCCATAGTGTCTCTTTGTGTCATAGTATTGTAAACCTACTGTTAATGTACAAACTACACAATACTTCATGGTGTATCTATGTGTCATAGTATTGTAAACCTACTGTTAATGTATAAACTACACAATACTTCATGGTGTATCTATGTGTCATAGTATTGTAAACCTACTGTTAATGTACAAACTACACAATACTTCATGGTGTATCTATGTGTCATTGTATCGTAAACATACTGTTAATGTATAAACTACAGAATACTCCATGGTGTCTCTGTGTCATAGTATTGTGAAACCACTGTTAATATACAGACTACAAAATACTCCATAGTGTCTCTATGTGTCATAGTATTGTAAACCTAATGTTAATGTATAAACTACACAATACTCCATGGTGTCTCTATGTGTCATAGTATTGTAAACCTACTGTTAATGTATAGACTACACAATACTTCATGGTGTATCTATGTGTCATAGTATTGTAAACCTACTGTTAATATATAAACTACACAATACTCCATGGTGTATCTATGTGTCATAGTATTGTAAACCTACTGTTAATGTATAAACTACACAATACTCCATAGTGTCTCTATGTGGTAAACATTTACAGCTCAATAAACAACAAAATATATGTAATTACCTCTCACAAGGTGAAAAGTCTATAAGTTGAACACCAGGATGCGCAAATCGTTTGATTTGTACAAACTTCTCGCCACCCCAGAGGGCTATACCCTTCTGATGCATCGTGGCTAGAAAACTTCCTAAAGGCGACCATCGAACAAATGTTTCCGTCCATCGCTGGAAGGTGAACATGAAAAAAAAGAAAAGGAAAAGGTATAAAATCTTGGCAAAAGCTATTTCTTGCAGGAGGCAAGAAAGACATAGTAAAAGCACTCAGTAGTTCAAATGTGAGTGACTAAGTTGCCCCAGTCTACACCAGCTATGGTATTATCCCCTGGTTACATAGTACTATGTTAGAAATGCAGTGCAGGTGGTGAGGTGCGGAGACTTTCATGGATTTGGTATTTCTGGTTTGTGAGCTTGGGAAAAGGTTTTTTTTTCTTTTCTTCACTTGATTTTGAAACAACTTTATTCGTCATGGTTGCACTGCAATGAATGGGGGGCCTTTGCCTACCTCAGTATTTGAGAAAGTGGTCATATGCTGGGACATACACTCTCGTTAAATGGCAGTCCCGGGAGCATGAATGGGAGCGAATTCACACCCCTGCCTCGTTATCCTCCGAACACTTATCGAAAAGAGAAGGCTTGAAATAAGCCGGTGTTCATCCACGATCTAACATGGAAAAGGGTCTCAAATAAGCTACTGTAAAGCTTCCTGATCCTTGGGTAACTAAACCTAAACTTAAACTAAAACTTAGAAGCATCACAATGATCATGCTGTTCACTTAAGACAGTTAAATAATCAGTTAAGTAAATCGTTTGAGGAAGAGACAAGACTAAAAGTTGAATCTAACAAGACTGACCTTACGAGCCTCCACCAGCACTCCTTCACTCGGCGTGTTCTTAAAGATGGCGGTTGTTTCTCCTCCATCGTAAATTACACTGTACTGATCATGAGAATCGGGATCCATAAGCCATGTTTTCAGATTACCCTGTATAAAATTAAAAATTTGTGAAAATGTGAAATAATGCATAAAAAAAAAATCCAGACAATTTGAAATTTTTCCAAGGGCTTTCCACTAAAAACAGAGCTTTTTAAGTCTTGGCTGTACTGCAATAGGCAATCAAATTTTGCTTAGCACATTAAACAACCTTTTCCATTCTGTGCATAGGCTCTTCAAATATTTACTCCACCTCCAATGGTGAACACATAAACTTACATGATCAACAAATGACTGTTTTTCTGGTGGCTGCCAATCATCTGGTATATCTCCATAACTGTAAAGAAAAGGATGTGAAACTTTTAACACATTTGCTAAATCAATAAAAAAATTCAGAAAGATTCAAGCTTAATATTGCCTGAAATATTGATAAACATTTACATTCTACTATGTACAACATTCATAAATCTGTAATCACTTTGTACATGAAAGAAATACTAGAATTACTTGCATAAATTGCAGAGATGACAATAAAACTACAAGAAAATCAAAAAAATCTTCTCACTTCTCAAAATCTGAAAAGACGTTGACAGCGAATGTGTGACTCTTGTCCAGTTTGTAACCAGTCATATTCTTCGCAGCTTTGAAAGCATTTTCAATCGTGTCATACTCCAAAAAGATAAAGCTGCAGGAGAGAAGGAAGTTGGAATTTTACTGCTATTATTTAATAACTTAACTCAAACGGTTTCCACCTAAGACATAAGATACGCATAGGGTGGTGGAATTGTATTCAGGATACTGTGATAGGACCAGGGATAGGACCTAACAAGGCAATGCCCTGACAGCATTCTATGGATTGTCTGAGAAATGTTACACTCTTCGTAGTCATGGGAACAACTCAAAGCACTTCAACATGTTAACCATTGAACGTTAGGAATAAAAACAAAATTTTCATCCCCTTTTGGATTTTGTAGGGTCATATAGCTTAACATAGATGTTACGGAACAGTAAACGTCATTAAAAAATTTGATATTACAATGATCATGATTTATTGAATTAAAAATTTCATCGGAAATTTGAAAAAGTTCATAAACATCACCAGACACTGGGTCATCAAAACCTTTTTACCATCAAAATGAAAAAGTGCATACAACCCCTACAAAAAGAATCAACTTGAGAGTACAAGTGAAACATGTTGTGTGGATATGTGGTCAATTATCTCACCAGAAAGTAGTTTCTCACTTTTTACATATATATATGTACATACTGTGGAGGTCTATTAAAGGTCACATTGTTGGCAACAAGTACATATGATTATCCACTTACCCTTTGGTTTTTCCATTTTCTTCTGGATAAAATTCTGTGATTATTTCGCCATACTTTGAGAAAATTTTCCTGATGACATTCTTTAGTTTTGATACTCTCTCCTGTCCTACTTGCGGTATATTATCGACTACTACCACCGAGTCAATGCCCACTGCCTCCGATGGCTTCTGCTTTAGCAAGTCTCCCAGTAATTCTGTTCATGAAATGAAAAGAGATAAGCTGCTACTATTTTCACTAAATATTAGGAAAACTGGGAAATATCATACTTATATCCTAGAGCTTTCAACACTACAGTTTAAGTTTCAACAACAAGGTTTACAAATGAGTTGAATGTAATATTCCACATTACTGTTCTACATAACTTGGGAATGCCTGCTGAGCAGAGCTACTATCTCCCAAATTACAAATTAGTATTCCAATGACTTAAAATGCATTATTCTAGGGAATATAGGTGAGTGTGATATGTGCACTCTGTAGGTACAGGATGTTTAGTTGTTGGTGAAATCACTGCAAGGTCAAAGCATGGAGCTACGACGGATTTGGCAACTAGGAAAGTACAAGGGGGGAGAGGCTGGGCAGTAAAAGTCGTTTGAAAGGGCAAGGCGGGCAAACAGAGGGGCGGGGCAAGTGGCCCCTATGAAACAGTGAAGCTAGGGCACTGCCATCTGCCCTATATATTGTATAGAACATTCACAAAGTATAGACAGTGATATGATCACATCTTTACTATTACACAGTTAGTAACATTGGTCATACCATAAATACAATTGGTGTTTGATCGGTATGCAAGCTTTTGTTATGGGTCGAAACTTTTTTGGGAACTTGCGTCCCGGGATACAAACTTTCTTTCTCTAGTAACATTACTGAGTAATAACATTGCCATAAAAATATTCTATTCCCTGGAACTGAAACTCCATGATGGAATAACAGATGTTTGTGGAATTTCTCAAGTTTTGTAGAAAATGCATTTGGCCGACAGTGCACATACAAAATGGTACAACTAATCAACTATAGAAAACCCTGCCAACATGTTAGTCCACGGGTGTAGCCGGCTTCATCGTCACACATACACACACTGCCCACACATTACAACCAAGATTAATAGATCTCAATATTATACTGCAAGGGAATTTGACAAAGTATCTGACGCAGCCGGTGTAGCCACTCCTAGGGAAACCTTTGGACATAAGAAACATTTTCCAAAGAGTTTTGGAAACTCGATGTAACCAGGCCTGGTATATGAATTTGAAGTACCATACATCAATTTAAAAAAAAGAGAAACACTGTTAGTTTCTTGGTTTACATGAGAACTGTTCTAAGTGTTCAACCCAATGTCAGCAGCTGTTTCAATTTGTATTTCGAAAATTTATTTTGTTGCTAAGGGTACATAAAATTTGTTCTGATTCACTGAGACCAAGAAAGATGTCGAAGATTCAATTAACTGTGTCCTTGCCTTACATATTCTGCAGTAATGCAACTCAAGTCTACTTACCAGTTGCTTTATTGAAAACCTCTTTATTGTAGAATTACCATATTCCTACTACCGGGATGAGTAACATTATAATAGTCAGTACACTTGCAGGGATATGCTCAGGAATATTTGAGTGCTGGGTGGATTTGTGCGGTAGTGTGATCCACATCCAGTGGGAGGGGTCTCAGGGATGGGGATTGCTTCTCCCCTTTGGACAATTTTTGCAAATGAAGTTTGCTTAGTGCCAAGTATTTACCATGTTTTGGTAATGGTAAAATTTGTTACATCAATCATTAAATGTCATAAAGTGTTTAAATGTTGAAAATAGTGTTTGTGCTGGCCGGATTCCGAACTGCCGGGAACAGCCGCCCGCCGCCGTGCGCACATCCCTTCACTTGGCCTAGCCTTGTCTAACACTTAACAGCACTACAGTATTCAACACTAATCTGTAGGTTGTATTACATATCCTAACTTAGGCCTAACGTTAAAGCCTAACAAATATATGCACAGCTGGAATCATGTACATGAATCCAAAATTAAATTCCATGCTCACCGTCATCTGTAACATCGTCAATAAAATCTTCTGCATCACTAAAATTTGGCTCTTCTTCGTCCATTCCATTTTCAAGAGGTCTGTCGTCGGTACCCTCGCTATTTCGATCCAAATGTTTCTTCCTTACTGGAGCTTGCTCCCACTCGCCTTCAGCCATTTTGACGGTGTATATTACTGTGCAGTAATAATGGATACTAGTACTCTAGCATTGTGTATGTAAGTACGTTTGTCGTGTACAAAAAGTGAACATGTGCAATGCTCAAGAACCTCTAGCTACGAATATATAATTAACGAAGGCCAGTTGGGTCAATAGCAATTTTTCGTGACGATTACAACACAGCAACATTATTCTTCACAGCTAGGTACTATAATCCTTCTACTCGCGGGGAATGTGATTTCGTAATCAAACGCAGGAAGAAGGGAACCATGAAAAGCATCAACACAGATGGACTAACTTCATTTCAGGCAGTAATATGCCTAAGGAATATTACAGTCGGTACCAGTTGCTGGCCTAACTTTGTCGCTGTTTATGCAATACGGACATGTGGAGGGGAACTGCATTCGAACTGTTCCGAATACAATTGTAACTGTTAGAAGAATAGGCTTTTTAGGCCCGGTTTTACAACTTATTGCTGGTGAACTAGCCTAGGCATATATGTTATGAAGGGTAAGTTGTGACTTAGCCAAGGAGTTAGACTTATGCTAGGCCTATGTACTATAGGCCCTATGCTGGTTAAGCCTACTCTGTGTAAGCTTGCACAGTTCGGCCTAGGGCCTAAAGTAAACGTATCTTGACTTGTTCAAGTAATGCTTCTGACCGGGCCTGGACATAACCTAGGCCTAGGTGCACAGTGTTTTGCAATGATAACTAATTTTGCAAAAAGTTGATTGTTGCAATTATCTTGTCATCTATATTTTTGGTTTGTATATGTAAGAATAACCCATGTCTAAAACATTTACACACTATCCTGTTTTTATGTCTCTAGTCTAAAACCTTATACAAATTTATCCCCTCATTGGATATATAACATGTTCAATACTCTCTACCCAACCATGTATATATTTAGCAACATATCCAAAGTTTCTGCCCTTTTAACATAGCTTCTTTATTCACCACCTATTAAAATTCCTACACTGATCTTTGAAGGTTTAAATTGACTATCATTGCCAATATTTCCATAGTTTTGCACCATGTGTACTTCCATTTGTGCACTTTGACATCCAAGCCACAAAAAAAAAAAAAACATGTTTGGTTACATCAGAAAAGAAAGAGAACATGGCAGATGGTGAAAGTGGTTAACAGAAATAATGTGATCCTGTTCCCCCTTGCCTAATTATGAACAAGACTCTTGAGGTTTTTTTCCTCTTGACCGACCTTTTTTGGGGAAATGAACCCATGGATAGTCAGCATGCCTTATAGCAGTACAGAACCGAAATAGCCAGGAACTATTACCCAATGTATAAAATTGTAGTTAAGCCATCAAACTTATAGCATTGTTAATTTTTCATAGTTTTAATTGCATAAATAATGTCATTCCCTCTTGATCATACTCTCCATTGATATTTTTGAGTCTGAAATTTAAGAAGACAGTTATTCTTTTATGACAGCTGTAGCTTACTCTGCATTCTAAATGGAAAGTTAAGGTTTGCTAGAATCAGAGGCGTAGGAGCCCAATTTGATTTGGGGGGGGGGGGGGGGGNNNNGGCTGTAACAACTTGCCCGAAAAATATAACCAAAATTTGTTACGCTTTCCGTGTGGGTTCAACATGTTAATGTGCATGTCATATAGGCATGCATCGGTTAATACATCGCATGCCAATAACATACAATAATTTTCCGTGTTAGTACCCTTCCATATTGGTTATAATTATTGGGGAAGTCGTTACAATAATAATGATAGTAATAATATAAGTTTAACCATTGAAAAACACATTGCAAATTATTTTTCTTTCAGTAGGTGCTCGAAAAAAATTCTCAGCATATTGCCCGAATTTTCACCAAAAAATTTGGTAGGGGGGGGGCTGCAGACCCCCCCAGTAACCTGCCCCCTACATCTATGGCTAGAATCCTTGGGAACGGCCTGCTTTGAACCTGCGACTTCTTTGAAGACAAGTAACAGTTACTTTCAGAGGGATGCTGTGTACCCTTTACTAAAACAAAAGCTTGATTTGTCACTAAGAATTGCACTTACTTTAAGTAAATGTTGCCACAATAGGGTAATTGTGTTCTATTCTTCCCACTTAATTTGTAGTGAGTTACTGACCGTGATAAATGGACAATTTTTATAATTAATTTCTGTAGCATTGAACTATCAGAGAATATCAAATATTCCTTCTTTTTTTGTACTCTACAGAAGTTTTTAGGTCATCGTTGACTCATCACTACAATGGTAGGGTATGATAGCAATGTATCCCATAATTTCACAACAACAGACTACCAGCTAGCAGGTGCGAGTAGTGGATTCTTCACCCGGCTTTTGCTTCAGCCTCTAGATGTCCTCAAGATAAGATTCCAGGTAATAACAGCTCCCTAAGAGCAGAGCAGCTGTTTGGTTTGTTCCCTTTCATCCAATCGTTATTACTCAAAGTAAAGAGAGCATTTAATTGTAAATTCTGCGTGACTTGCTCCAAGATGTTCCGCCAAGTGAATTTCACTGAAATAAAAAAAATTGTGAGAAAAATAGTGTAATGAGAAAGTAATTCATGATTCCATTCAGTTGTCAACATTTCATCCCTCAGACATTTTCATATTTGTCTGAATATGCAAGTAATAAACAAATATGAAATTTTGTGTGGTGAAAACCTGGTTAAACACAGATTTCTCAAAACTATAAACATACTAAGTCTGTAGATTCACCTTAGTGGGTAACAGAACTCTATCGTTTTCTGTGGAGATCTAAGGTGGTTTGCAGACAAAAGTTGAAACTCTTGTTTGCATGGTTGCATTGAATGTTCTCGTATGAAACAAGCCTGCTGGCTTTTCAAGTGCAACAATTTACTTGTACATTATTTGCAGTGAACCTTAACTAGCCAAGCTAATGAAAAAGATTGTTATGGGATTTTTAGTAAGTACTACATAATAGTATCTGAATCTAGTATTAAGTCATCTCAAATAGCTGCCTTACAGCAGATTTTTAAGTTGATATCGAGAATTCATTTTGATGCTATTTGATATTTAAAACTCATTATAATGTAGTTCATAAGTTTGACTAGTAAACCTTTTGTTTCAATATTAATGAAATGAAAATTTTCAATTTTCCCATTCAGTATCATTAAATACTAACATGAAAATATATGTAGGCAATGCAATGTTGATGATCTAATCAAATTAATTTGTTACATGCTCATTAACTTTCATTTGTTGAAAAATTCCTGGACGTTGTCGTAGTTTGTTCAACCACAACCTCGTTTTGAGTAATACCAAGTAGGCTTGGTATAGATGTAAGAGACAATCTTGAACAGCTGCTGGCAGCTGATTAGTTTATCAAATCATTTTTCACTTTGGTGTTCTTGTAATTGTTCTTTTTCATTGCAGTTACAATCTGAACCAATCAGTAAGGCTTCTCCTTTTTCCAAGTACCATGGCATTCGACAGGCTGTTTCCTGTATTTACAGAGAGGAAGGATTCTTTGGCTTTTGGAAGGGACATAACCCTGCTCAGGGCTTGTCTGTAGTATATGGTGTTGTACAGGTGAGAAATAGTAACACATATTACAGGATCGGAAAAGAATGATTCCTTTCTCTTAAGCCACCTGGAGACCGGGTCCATTAGATATAGGGACCATGTGAGGAAACAATGGCCCAAGCAGGAACAAATCAGTATAATCAGACAGTTAAGAAATTAGTTTCTGAAAGAGAGATATGTGTGTTCTGAACAACTATCAAGTCACAATCAATGTACAGTTACTCAACACAGAAATCTCTCAAAGTGTTCTTGGTTGCCTTATGGTCAAACCTGCAGTGAACCAGTAATCATATTCTTTCATAGTTGCTTGTACTCGTTCTAGCCCTAATGGATTTGCGCTCGTACTCAGGACATTTTGGAAACATAGTATAGGTACTATTTAAGATGAAGTACTCGTACTTGCATCCAGAGCCATTAAAGAGTGTGAAGACTCGCGCAAAAAGAAACATCTAATGCCGGTAATCTGACCTAGTTTCGAATGAGGTGTAACATTCATCCCAGAAAATACACACACACAGCTTGCTACCATCGGTAATTAGACACTAGTGTACAGTCAGTACATACAGCCGCGGTTAATACCCACAGCACAGTGTACAAACAATACAGCGATGGACATCTCAGGTCCAGCTAAAGATAACAATGTATCACGTTTCATTACTGTCTGCATTTTGTAGCGACACGAACAAAACGTCACTTGCAAGCAACGGAAAGTTAACTTTTTCAGATGGCCGCACACGGTTTGGGGCGAGTCTTCAATGCCTTTAACTCACACCCATACTTATAGCAAATAGAATTCTGCGTGTATACATACTCATGCGGTTGTGCTACTACTGTTACATCTGTCTTGGCCCAAGCTTATCCACTATCTGTTGCACACATGTCAGATAGATTTCCTCCAGAAAAAGAAAAGAAAAAAGTGTACACTAGTTGTTTCCACTAGTATTTAGTTCATTGGATTTGCATGCAAGAGTAAGTTCTCACTGTAGTTGTCATCATCAGCACGCATTGCCTAATTGTCGAGTGTGTCATTATCAACAGTACGTACCGATTTAGTTCATGTTAGATGAATGTTTTCGTATGGTAAGGAAGAGGTTGCATACAACATACATACCTTTGCCATGTGCAAGTCCACTTTGCTTGCAAGGCAACTGTGAATACTGTTTGGTTTATTTAAATTACGATGTGGAAGTTGGAGTGAAAATTAACTTATTAATGTTTGGTGATAAAAGTCTGAAAGTCAAGTCAGAGTACAGTAAACACTAAACAGTCAATAAAACTATCAAAGTTGTCCTTTCTGTTTCAACAAAATTTTGCAAGAATGTATTTCTTGTGGAAATACCATTAGTAATTTAGTGGGCTAGGTTTGCTACCTCCGATCATATCAGGATTCCAAGCTGATCAGTCATAAATATCATGTGGCTAAATTTGACATCTGGAATACAGTGTAGCAAAATGATGAGATCATGAGACATAGTTTTGAAAACACGGGCCTCCATTCAGTTTCTGAAGGACCTGGGTGCAGCACAATGGAACTGGTATTTAAACTGCTTCTGATGGTCTTCATGAAAGCATAGAAACTGCTTCAACAAGCAATTTAAATGGATGACGACAAATCCAGTGATGGCAACCATGGTTTGCTTGCGTTTAGGTCTCTGTCTAAAGAATTTAGCGTCTCCAGTTCAGCTCTATCTTGTTTTGGCATGAATCTGAGTAAGCTACAAGTTCACCTGGACCTTATTTCAGTTTGTATGCTACTCTGCAAATGCTACAAGCTGTTAATTAACAAATGTTACAAAAGTTCAATTCTATTTTGTTTCAATTTTGGCTGCTAGTCTGCAACTGTTACAAATTCGGGTTTATCTTGTTTAAGTTTGGATGCTAGTCTGCGGATGTTTCAAGTTGAGCTGTATCTTGTTTCAGTTTGACTGCTAGTTTAAAACAAATGTCACAAGTTCAATTTGGCTGCTAGTCTGCAACTGTTACAAATTAAGGTGTATCTTTTTTCAGTTTAGATGCTAGTCTGCAAATGTTACAAGTTGAGCTGTACCTTGTTTCAGTTTGGATGGTAGTCTGTGGATGAGGCAAATTCAACTGTAACATTTTTTTTCCAGTTTGGCTGCTAGTTAACAAATGTCACACGTTCAATTCTATTCTTGTTCAATTTGACTGCTAGTCTACAACTGTTACAAATTCAGGTGTATCATGTTTCATGTTGGTTGCTATGCTGATTGCAAATGTTACAAGTTCAGCTCTATCTTGCTTCAGCATGACTCTGAGTCTACAAACGTTACAAATTATGCAAAGTCTGTATCTTGTTTCCTGCTTGTCTCTGAATATAAAACTCTTACCAAACTTCAGCAACTGTGTCTTGTTTCAGTTTGGCTGTTTTGAGCATCTCACTGCATCACTGTACCCTCATGTGCCTTCAAGATTTACCTCGGGACCATTGAAACCTATTTATCACTTTGGATGTGGAGGCATCGCTGGATGTGCAGCAGCCCTGGTTGCTCATCCCTTCGATGTCCTCAGGACCAGATTTGTATCTCAGGGTGAACCAAAGGTTAGTGACTGTTTTAATCAAAGACTTTTGCATTTGTTTGGTAATTTTTACAGTGAAGAATAACAGGATCCCTTGGCAATACAGATCATGAGCTGACTAGGTAAGATTTCATTTTAAGTGATGTAGAGAACACTTGAAATGTTGAACATTAGCTTGGCATATGCCGAAACGTGATAAAGAGATAATTGTCTTGGTCATGTGGTATTCAGGAATGAACTCTTTCATTCATCATATATTTGTTTCATTTGATAACGAAATCTAGCAAGATTTGGTTTATTTTGATCAAATAAAATCTTATCACAATACTTGATAGATTAAGTGAAATTGCTAGAAATTGTAACCAAATGCAAACAGCCTGTTTTAAGATACAGGAGTATGCAGATGCATTCAATTTTTAATGTATGAAATGTCTTGAAATTAGTGTCACCATAATACAACTGTTGACTTTTACCTTTCTTCAATAAAAAGGATCTACTGTTTCATTTCCAAACCTTTGAGATTTATAATCACTCTCATTGGTCCTGGTAGGGGGTCATGGGGAAAATAATAGAGTTTTGAAGTATAATATCCTTTTTTTAACGTGTGAGTACCGTAAGACCAGACTCGGAAATTGAAAGCAAATTACAGCATTAAATATAGTCCTTACAGACTGACACATATTTTGCCAGTCTGACACTTAACCCTGTGTTGGCTCATTTATAGCAGTTTTGAGTTAGAATGCACTCTTACTAGGTTGCTATGTTTTGTACATACATTACTTATCTTAAACTTCAAGGGCCTTCTTTAATTCAGTTACAACAAATGATGCTTAATATCAAAGTGATAAGGTTGTAAGTGTAAGCGAAATATTTTCAAGGAAATTTTAAGCCACAAGTCGACCACTTGGACCATAAAGCACCTTAAGCTGACTCTATGCAAACTGGAGAAAACAGACAGCAGTGTCTGTTTTCCTTTTGCCCATCTCTTGAGACCTTTGTACAGCTGTAAGTAGATTGAGTTATGCACCAGTTTACAAAGTACTGTACCTGTGGTATGTTGATTAATGCATGGATGCGCCATCGGTTGCAAATGTCATGTTTACCATCATCTCCTGGTTAGATGTTTCCAAAGAAATAGTGTCACTGATTGGTGTCAGAAGTGGGACATTAATATTCATAAGTGTGATTTAAATTACTTAGCGCCTCATGTACCTGTCTCTTCACAACCTCAGCAATCTCGCTTTTTCCGGACCTGCCAGTCAATCACCCCCCTTCTCATTCTACCACCCAAAGTACTTAGATCGTGTTTTTAGACACATATTTTATCTGTGTCATTGTGTGAATGGTTTTAGAAGTGGGATATTATTCATGTTTATAAGTATCATTTTATTCTATCTGTGGAAATCACGCTACATCCTATCTTTGTAAATGTGTTTATTGTTTCTTCTTTTCTTTTGTGTGTTTTTTGACAGATTTACAGAAGTATATATCATGCAGTGCAATCCATGTACAAAGAGGCTGGAGTGAGAACATTTTATAGAGGGCTGATTCCTGCTTTGGTACAAGTCTATCCACATACAAGCTTCCAGTTTGCATTTTATACTTTATTCAATAAAATGTGGGAATCTTACTTTATGTCTCACAGTAAAAGAAAAGGTATGTAGCATATATGTTAACTCCTTAGTGTGTGGCTTAGACATATATATTTCTCGCGAAAGGACAGTATATATAAAATATAAAGCAACTGAATATGGTACTGAAGTGATACATTCATTTTTACACCACTAAGCAGATCCAATTTGATCCTGACGTCTCTGTCAAAGAATCTTTTCCTGGTACTATTTTGAGAGGATGAAAAAGTAAAACTGAAGCATCCCTGTTTGTGTACCAAAGGAAAACCTGATGCTTGCACATACAAATGTCTTGACCTCAGATGAAGCCTACACAGTATGACAGTTTTCACTAAACTCAGTGCAAACTCGACCAAAGCAATAACCATGACTGGACACAACGTTTGGTTTGAATTTCTCATTCTGTCGATCTCACATCACAAAACAATGCATCATTATGATTGTGCGGTTTAATATTTTCTATGCAATAGTACTAAAAGCATTTTTAGAGTTAGAGATTGGTTAGGTCGTGTTGATTAATGGAATACATAGTAGGATTGTAAGAAAACACGACATTCTTATCATACCCTTCATGGGTAATCGATGACCACTCAAAACAAAGTCATATTTCTGTATCATTTTGAATGTACCTTTGACCTTTCGTGGCATTTTAATCTACGTGTCAAGTTTTCTTCCTCAACCCAAGGAACGGTGCAGAGTCTGACCTGTGGCTCTTTGGCGGGCATCGCTGCTAAAACCATCGTGTATCCTCTAGACTTGGCCAAGAAGAGGCTAGAGGTCCAGGGATTTGAAGATGCTAGGCGACATTTTGGAAGAGTGGAATCTTACAAGAACCTTATTGACTGTTTGAGGACAATGTACCGGAAGGAAGGAGTGCTATCATTTTACAAGGGGCTGAAACCGAGTATTCTCAAAGCTGCTTTCAGTACCGCATTAACGTTTACCTTCTACGAGTCTGCCTTATATCTGATCACAGAGTATCGAAAGACTTAGGTAACCAGCGCTCAAAGATATGAAACATCACCATGGTTACAATCTTGGAAATATCAGTCATTGAAAGTGGAGTGGAAGATGACTACACAGAGATGAATGGGAAACTTAACTGTGAAAGTTACATACATATGTTGTGTATACCGTTAAAATAAATATATTAGTAAGCCGTGAAAGAAAGTGTCATCGGCAAAAAGAACATAGTGATTTGTGCACAACGAATTTCAAAGTTACCATATACCATCCTACAAATTATGGTTTTTCTTTATATTAATATTATGAGCTGCTCTTATGCAGACAATAATATTTATATATTTATATATATATGGATACAAAAATCCTTACCTACATTGCATGGGTTGTATCGGGTTGTATAGGGGTGCGATCCCTGATTACACAGTATACAAAGTGCTGTGGCTTCTGACAGGTATCATAAAAATGGCTATGTAGGGATCACCACCGACTATGGGTTGGATATCTCAGTTGGTACAGTTAATCCTGAGGTCCCTGGTTCTAATCCTGTGCTGGCGCTGTTATTTGCTATTTACAAATTATAATTTGAAATGTCAGGTTCCATTGTTAATTTACAAAGGAAATGTTAATGCAGTAGCTTTCCCAGCTTGGTCTACTCTAAGTCCACATGTTTGGGGAAACTGCTCATTTGATGAAGTAGACGGATTCTAAATATGTGACTTTCATTCAGGTAAATCAGGTTAAAACTTTCTGGTTGCATGTTATGGGTAATCATTGCCAATATGCTTTCTCACAATAGCAGCATTTTAATGTAAGGTTAAAATTTTAAACCTTTTTTTTTCAAAGTTTTTAAAAATCCTTAAATAATCCCTTGACTTTTACTGTTAATTCCATATTGTAACTTATGCAGTGTATTCTTCATTTCAGTTGTATTCTTTTCATGTTTGGAATACCGTTTGTATTTGTTGCAACCCTAGTCTTTTTCCAAAAAAAGTCCAGATCTCCTTTTAAGCATCTTTTGAAAAGAATCAAATGAATACCAGCTGCAACATGTATTACTTGTCAGTTTATTCAGCTGATAGTAAATTGGGGCTTTGGAGGACAAAACTTTTAATGGTTATCTGGTCGTTCTAATTGAATTTCTGTTTGGACAACCAAATCAAACTTGGGGGTTGTCCGGTGGACGACTTTTTGTTTACACAAAATTCAAATTGCATTGTAACTAAATATTGAATAGTTAAAATGATAAATTGCTATCGACCCCCCCCCCCCTACAAAGCTGGTGTGTACACATCTATCCTACAGTGTACATCATTTCAGGATGACACCTCATCAGAGGCAAACAAAACAGAAGATACAGGATCATTGCCTTTACGTGTTCCACGTGACACTGAAGGGAGATTAAAGGTGTAAATTATACACGAGGTATATATTTTCTTTTATATTGCCGAAAATATTTTCGCAGAATAAATTTCACGTGCAATTTCACATTAACTCATAAATATGTTGGTGTCTCTTTTATTAATAGTCATCTTTAGGTTCTTTATAGACGATGAGTTACAATGCAATGCGTTTGTAGTCAGATACTATCAATAACTGTGTTTACTGAACTAAGTCAAGCCTATGCAAAGATAAGTTAACTTATTTATGAATTGAATTTTGTGTTTTCCAAAATACTTTTTGACGACACATTATTTTTCAATCTGTATTGAGCAGTTGTATCTAAAGACAACAATACCATCCTTATTCTTCCAAAAGTCATCCGATGTTTGTAAAAACTGTTTCATTAATTGCATACACGCACTCGTTATGGCGATCGTGCCATTTCTGTCGCTGCGCCTTCTCTTCGGAACGAACTTCCATTTCACGTTCGTGACTCTCCCTCCCTCTCTATTTTCAAGACACAACTGGAAACATTTCTGTTTGATTCCTAGTTTCTTTTTTTCCTTGGTTTCCTTTGTCTCTTTCCTGCTTTTTAAAGCGCTTTGAAACGCTGTATTAAGGTATAAATATAATTTATTATTACTTATTTGTATTATTAATTATACAAGTCTTGCTTGTTCCTAAACCGATGAGGTGAGGTGATGGACTGGGGAAATAAATTGCCACCGGCCCAGTCATTCATTAACGTTTTACTAGAATCGATTCGCTATCAGTAATATGACCAAGAGCCGTATCTCAGTTTTGGTATCACTTACAAATATCATTTGTAACTGACGCCACCTATTCCTAAGTAAGCACTTGCATTACTTCTTATCGTTGAAATCTTAACCTTTGTAATTTTAGCTTTTTGTGTGCGTGACGCCTTCTTTGTAAACACGATATTTCAAATTTTATATGTAGATCCCCCCATATCCAGTTACAGCACCGTATTTTGTGGTGAACTTTGTATGCATGCCTCTACCCTACATGGGGTAGATGAAACTGTTTAGGCCATTGACGTCAAAAGGATCGTAATTCTGAAAACTCCAAAACTAACGATTGGATGAACTCCGCGCTTTAAATGTGGATTCACATAGAATTATATCACTTGTAGAAGAGATAATGTTCATACTTTGCATGTAGATCCGCCTTATAGAGCACAAGAACTATAGTTTTGATTCCGAAGGCACAAGGAACCAGACTGTGTGATATATATTGCTGACATAGATGTGCGTAGGCATAGGTATGTGAATTAGTTAGTTGCGCCTTGAATTTTGAATAAATTCAAAAGAAAACTAGGATGACCTTCATTCTTTGGTGTGTGGATCGATGTTTTTGAGTACAAGAACCAGTTTACTTTCTGTGGAGGTCAATAGGTCATTTTATTTATTCACGACTGATAATTCCAAACGTACAGCTTGTGTGAATCATGGAGCTATAAACAGAGCTCCATGTGTGAATTAAGACCTTTGCATGTAAATCCACCTACAGGAAGGGCGAATGCTCTGTGGAGGTCAAATATCATTTGAGGTCAAACTGAGGTGAAAGTCTGATAACGTCGGAAACACTAGTATCACTTAAAGCAGCATTTTGCGTCCTTTTCTATGATTTTTCTCAACCTCACTGACTCCACTATGCCATAACGACATACATCACTAGCTTATCTATTTAAATCTTACTTCAAATGGTGGCATAAAAGTCGAAAAATTTGCAACTTTCAACTTTGTTTTTCCCCAAGATATTTTCCGTTGGGATCCAAAATAAACCTCTCCCATAATATGAATATTTAAACACTACGAACGTCATTGACCAATAGGCCTACGTAATACAACACCATGCTTGATTTGTGTACAGTCTATATGGCAGTTCCATAACAACTCCCTGGTTGTACCATGGAGCTATAAACAGACTCCATGGTTGTACCAACGCAAAGTCTTGAATCTATTTTTAGCAACGGCTCATAACTAAACCTGCATCTCTGATTGGTTGAATTCAATTTAGTGGGTTTGGGGAAATTGTATACGATTAATTTTAACTGTGGAATTTGTCGTGGACACTTTTCTCATTATCTGCAAAAATCCTTAATTACTCGCCAATTAACGTTGTTGGCAGGGAAAAACTTGGCTAATATCTTAGTTTGCTGTTTTGTGATTGATATATGTAAAAAACTCGATGGACATGTCAAA
>JAIPMN010009732.1:0-10885 GCA_020650975.1 Apostichopus californicus
CTAGCTAAAACATACAAGGAATCAAATCAGGAGCCTCACAGGCATATGTAGAGAGATAGCTCTGTATTTGGGGAAAATATGTCAAAAATGACGTTTTTCGGTCTAAGTTTAGGGCCAAAAACACAGACCTTTTTCGGAAAACATTTCTCCAGAATGCCTCACCCCACAGAGTAGATTTTTAGCTCTCCAGAAGCGCCACACTGAAACGGTACACACACCTTGTCGCAATTATTTTTTGAGTGTTGACTCTGATCTCCAGAGTATCTACATGCACTTCATATGTCGAGCAACGTATTCAACCTAAGATGGGACTGTTATACTGATCTGAATAATATTGTCTATCTGTGTGCCCCTTAATATGTTCCGTTTCAGTTACCCTCTGAAGAATATCCTGGTAGGATCAAAACATTGTTATGGCATGATTTATAATATACCGGCAGCTTCCAAAGTACCAGGCAAATTAACTTTCCTTATATATTTTTTTATTCTCACAGAGATATATTCCCTGTCTGCCAAAATCCAGATGTGTTTACTGATCTAATTGATGTCCTAGTGGAACATTTAACAAAAACTCATCCAAAGATTGATGTCATTATCGGTAGGTCCTAAAAGCTTCCTGTGCCAACATCTATGGGAGCAAATGCAGTCATTGTACTAAATATGTACAACACTTTCATGTTTCTTTTTTACAGGTCACTCAGTTCATAATTTCTTAGTATCAACCCCTCTAATCTTAAGTGAGCGTGCATCGATCCATCAGACCAACTATGTGACATTTTAATACCCATAATGCATAAAGCTTTGGATTACCATATTTCTATGATTGAAAAGTGGAAGACTACATCCCTCCTTCCCCTTTGCAGAAAATTGTGGATTGAAGAGGGCTTACATATCTTTTACTGCCAAGTCTGTGGGTCTAATATGCGGCCATCAATCATTTATTTTGTCGGAAAAGATAGCATTATGCTTCCAAAACAGCCATGTATAATGATGCAAACA
The DNA here is from genome assembly GCA_020650975.1 of Apostichopus californicus. Taxonomy (NCBI): domain Eukaryota; kingdom Metazoa; phylum Echinodermata; class Holothuroidea; order Aspidochirotida; family Stichopodidae; genus Apostichopus; species Apostichopus californicus. Next base: position 1,000 of record JAIPMN010009732.1, read on the forward strand.
ACAAGTGTATAACTTCAGATTTGGGTATACCGTAAAAACTGATATTTTTTCGTGAAAGTCACAAAGACCCTAAGAAACTCAAGACAATTGAGTTTCCGGGTGGGAGATTATATTCCGTTGCATAAACGGGACAATCTCGAATTAATCTGGACATGGTAATTAATATTGTTAACACTTTTTAATATGAGAATCCACTAAAATATATCATATTTACAAAATTAAACAGAGACTAGTGATGAGTTTTCATGAGCCCTTCCAGTTGCAAAGTCAAGTTTCCTGACTTGTGTCATAGACAAAAACTGCAGATTTCTTATATCTGGGCAAACGTATTCGACTTACTGGAAAAGAAAGTCAAGCAGCCATGCTTCACCTTTGGGTGTAGCTAGACATACTTTGCAAGTAAGAGGGAGGGGGTGACACCAAGGAAGTGCAACATTTTTGCTGACCATTTTTAGAGAGCCAGACAAATGTTTAAGGTGGGGAAGGGGGAGACCAAAGAACCAAACGAAATATATTTTTCTGACCATTTCTAGATGGAGAGGGTGGGGGCCTGAACCCCCATGTCTGTTCCTCTTTGGCTACGTACGCCACTGATTTCAGCATTTCTCAGCACCGTTTTGTTGACAAAAATTATAATCTTAACCATCGTATAACAGTTTTATCAATTGCTTATCACATAAAACAGTAAGCCTGTAGCTAGCTATACATGCAAATTAATGTCTGTGAAATTGAATATCATTTCCACCACTATGAAATTTGAAAATGATTTTTGTCCATTTCAATCATTTTGTATAATTTCCCATGTCAGGTTTAGAAGCAAGAGGTTTCATTTTTGGACCAATAGTAGCTCAAAGACTCAAGTGTTCCTTTGTTCCCATCCAAAAGAAAGGGAAACTGCCTGGCGATTGTATTCAAGTATCCTACCAACTGGAACATGGAGTGGTGAGGAGATATTTATTGGCCCCTTTTTTAATTTGTATTTTTATAAATGTCCTAAGAGATACATTCGATTTGAAAAAAGTGCCATTTGGTCAATGGTGTAATTTTAAGTTTGAAATCTTAATTTTGACAATGTTTTATTATATTTAAGCACTCAAATCACATTGAACTCAAGTTTAGAATATTATGCAAAAATGTTGCATACATTAGGAAAGTGTCTATATACAGTGCATTTTATCTTGGACATACTGCAGCATTGAGTACGAACCATTGAAGGTATTGAATGGGTTTGGCAATCAGATCAAGGATGTATGTTGTAATAAGCTATTTTAAATATGTGTATTGTTCTTTTTGGTTCCTTAAGTTAGCAAAAGGAACCTATGTAGTCAACTTGGCGTGTGTGTGTGTGTCTGTAACACTTGCTTGGGTACACTGTAACTCAATAAGGAAAAGTTGAACTTTACTCAAACTTGATATTTAGATACGCCATAGTGAGAAAGTGTGCCCTATTGTTTTCGATGCCTGTAAAGGTCACCAAAGGTCAGTTAGGGGCCAAAAACCAATGGAATAAACAAAGCAATAACTCCAATTGACAGAGTCCGACATGTTTGTTATTTTGGAACTAGTTGTAAATGGGGTAGGGAATCGTTTTCAAACATAACAGATGTGTGATCTAAGGTCAACAAAGGTCAATTAAGGGTCAAAAACAAGTATTTTGCGATAACTTGAGAACAAAATGTCTGTCAAGGTTGGGAGTTACGCTATTGTAATCCATTAGTCGACCCGCATCTTTGTGACCTTTGAACAGGTTGACCTCTGGGGACCTATATTAGTTTCTTTGGTTATTTGAATTTTTTGGCCATATTCCGATCTCAAATCGTCTTCCGATCAAAATTGGCTATGGGTTGACCCCTGTGCGACCTTCGGGTGCAAAGTAATCAGAGGTTAAGGTTTCTTTTAGAAATATGCTCATTTTAGGAGACACAGGGCAAAGAAAAAAAGTTTGTCAATATTTTAATATATGATAAAGTTCTGTGTGCTCTATAGGCGAAACTAACTCATGCTTCGATCGGACACCCGGTTCTTAAGTTATGAGGGGCCAAAGGTTGGATTTGGTACCTTTTTAGCAATATCATTGTGTGTGTACATTGGAGTGCATAACAATTTTGGGATGGAGAGCACATTATCATCCATCATCAAGTGGAACATTTTTAATAAAACCAGTCATGTCATCCAAGGTTATTCAAGGTCGGCTTATGGGCAAAAATCTGCCCACTTATGCTGATTTTTGCAACAACTTTTAATGACAAAGTCTAAAATGGCTGATATATTGGGACCAGTTGTGAATGAAGTCGGGGCACATTTTCCAATATAACCGTTGTATAATCCAAGGTCACCGAAGGTCAATTACAGGTTAAATATGTTTTTTTTTGCAATAACTTGTGAAACTCCCACTGACAGAGTCCGACATTGCTGATATTTGGGACTAGTTGTGAATGGGGTAAGCGATCGTTTCCAAAAATAACTGTCATGTCATTCAAGATCGCCGATGGGCAAAAGTCTGCCCAATTATGCTAATTTTTGCAACAACTTCCAGTGAAGAAGTCTGACATGGCTGATTTATTGGGACAAGCTGTGAATGAAGTAGATGCACGTTTTTCCTAAATAACAATTATGTAATCCAAGGTCACCAAAGGTCAATTATGGCTCAAAATGTTTTTTGGGGCCCCAGGCAATAACTTGTGAAACTCCCACTGATGGGTTCCGACATGGTTTACTTTTTAGGACTAGTTGTGATAGGGTAAGCGATCGTTTCCAAACATAACGGTCATGTGATCCAAGGTCAACAAAGGTAAAATTACGGGTCAAAATCTCAATCTCCAAACTGATCAAAATTTTCCATGGTTGACCCCTGTGCGACCTTCATGTGCAAAGTTATCAGAGGTCAAGGTATTGTAGTTTGGTTTTGAGAGGTGGACCTCTGTTGACCTCACATGACCTTGGAATAGCGCCTCCAGTGACCTGTATTAGTTTTTTTAAGTTGAATATATTTGGATTTTTGAGGCCATATTTTAATTGTCCATGGGTTGACTCTTGTGCAACCAAAGTTATTAAGTATATAGTTAGGATGATTCTGCAAGTTCTTATAAACAAATCTAACAAAAGTCAACAGATTCTCAAAAGGACCAATTATTGATTTGTGATATTTATGGCAATAATATTGTGTGTGTACGTTAAACCCAGAAATAACAATTTTAAGATAGTGCTTAGTCCTTGTAAGCAAGGAATCATAGTGCCCTTGGGCTCTTGTTTATAATTTGTTATAATCTGGTGACAGCATACAGTACATGATGCTATTACAGATACAAGCTACAATACCTGCATCTGTTTAATACAGCATTCTACACTTAGAAGCACACCAAACTCACAGCAGGTGACAGGAATGCTAAAACGAGGAATGAATTAGGTCAAGTCTCTTGTATAAAACAGAAGAGAAAGAAAGAAAACAATTATAAACATCAAATTTGTTGGATGAAAACTTTCTGTATTGGCAGAAAAACTAAATAAGAGTTTGTAGTATTGTGTGCTGTATTGTATTGTACTATACTATACTGATCTGTATTTTACTATACTGTACTGGATTGTACATACTGTATTGTACTTTAATATACTATAATGTATTATACTTATTGCTCAGAGCTTGCCTATAAGAAAATCCGTCCTAGATACCCTACTTTTTTTTGTAAAAAGTAATGAGCCATTGGTCGGGTCGGTCGGGTAGGGTACCCCAGTTTTTACAGAAAAAGTGGGGTATCTAGGGTAGATTTTCTTATAGGCAAGATCTGTGTAATGTATACTGTACTGCATTTTACTAAAATGTATTGTACTGTACTATACTGTACTATATTGTACTGATCTGTATTGTACTATATACTGTATTGTATTGTATTGTACTATACTGTACTGTACTATTCTGTATTGTACATACCATACTGGATTGTATTGTACCATACTGTATTGTACTATATACTGCATTGTACTGTTCTGTATTGTAATTTACTATCCTGTACTGTACTATACTGTACTTTACTGTTTTATACTGTACATACTGTATTGTACTGTACAATACCGATCTGTATTGTACTTTACTGTACTGCATTGTACTATACATACTATACTATACTGTACTGCACTTTATTATACTGTATTGTACTGTACTATACTGTATTGTACTATCCTGTACTGTACTATACTGCATTGTACTATCCTGTTCTGTACTATATACTGTATTTTACTGTACTGTATTGTACTATATACTGATCTGTATTGTACTGTATTGTACTAACCTGTTCTGTACTATATACTGTATTTTACTATACTGTATTGTACTATATTCTGATCTGTATTGTACTGTATTGTATTGTACTATCCTGTACCGTACTAAACTGTATTGTACTGTACTCTAATATATTGTAACTCTCTTTCAAATAGATTGAGGGTTCTCCAATCATTACACTATATGCCTTGTCAAAACTAAGTGCAAAATTTATTTTATCAATAGTGCATACAAATGTTCCTCCCCTGCAAGATGGACAATACCGCAAGTTAAGTCCATGCTAAATGCAAACACCCTAGTCAAAAAAACTTTGCACAAATATCAACATTCCCTTTAATCTACCCTAACTATAAATAGATCAAGGTTATATTTAATTGAGTATAGAACTTGACTGTGTATGTTTGTTAGTCTGTTTGTTTATGTTTTTTCTTCTTTTTCCTTCATTAGGATATATTTGAAGCACAGAAGACAGCTATAAAGGAAGGCCAAGGAGTAGTCATCATAGATGATGTAATAGCTGCTGGAGGTAAGTCTGTCGTCATGGCTATACAGGCCGAAGGTAAAAGTAATTTATGCCATGGTGATTGGGTGTGCCTGTGTGTGCGTGTGTATGTGACGCACTTGGCTCTTAAACACGATAACTCAACAATGGCAAGTTGGATTGAAGTCATACTTCTAGATGCGCCATAGTGAGTAGATGAACCCTATTGATTTTGGTGCTCATCTCATGAATAATAATGAGGTCACAGGGTCAAACGTGAAAATCTCCAACTCCGCAACCTAAAGTCAGAATTTATTTACACTTGGTATTAATGTGTTGGTAGATAGTGGGTCTTATCTTATATGGTTCCTTGTCCCTTCGAGGCTCTGGATGCCATGGTTCGCCACTTCGTTCTATCCTCCGCTGTTCGTGCCAGATCGTGTAGGCTTTTTCCTGTCCAATTCCAGATGTCTGCCAACCACGTGTTCCTTGGTCTCCCTCTTTTTCTTTTGCTCCCCACCTTCCCTTCAAGGAGTTGTTTCTGAAGCCCATTCGATCGCAAGATGTGGCCCATATACTGCATCTTTCTGTTTTTCAGCTCTGATAGTAGCTTCCTCTCTTCGCTCACCCTGTAAAGTACCTCCTCATTGCTCATCCTGTCTTTGTAGGACACTTTCAGCATCTTTCTATACAGCCACATCTCGAAGGCTTCAATCTTATTTTCTGTCTCTTTAGAGAGTGTCCATGTCTCTGAAGCATACAGCAGGGTTGAAAGGACGTAGCATCTCACCATTCTTTTCCTTGTTGCAAGCTTTATGTTCTTACTAGTCAGCACGTCTTCAAGCTTTATGAAGGAGCCTCTTGCAATTTCTATGCGTGACCTTATCTCTTTATCACAGCGGCCATCATCGGTTATCGTTTGTCCAAGATATTTGAAGCTCTTCACCTGTTCTAGTAGTTCTCCATTCACTCTGATATTCAGCTCCTTCCCCTCGTCTAACCGACTGACTAGCATGGCTTTTGTCTTCTTCGTGTTCATTTTCAGGCCCATCCTCTCACTCCTTTCTTTAACCTCATTCACTATTCTTTTTAGTTTTGGGTACATGGTAATGTATGTTCAAGTTGATATCATGCATATTTATAAGGGGACAGGGCTTAAGTTGATTTCACTAAAATAGCTTGTAAACACGGTAACTGAACAACGACAAGTTGGATTGAAATCATACTTAGTACATATATGTGCCATAGTGAGTAGATGAACCGTATTGATTTTGGTGCTCATCTCATAAATAATAATCTCCAAATCCTTATATCCTTATAACTCCGCAACCGAAAGTAAGAATTTATTCATACTTGGTAATAATGTGTTGTAGATAGTGGGTACTTGGTAATATATGTTCAAGTTGATATCATGCATATTCATAAGGGGACGGGGCTTAAGTTTATTTTCACTAAAATAGCTTGTAAACACGGTAACCGAACAACGACAAGTTGGATTAAGGTCATACTTGGTACATATATGCGTGATAGTAAGAAGAAGAGCCCTATTGATGTTGGTGCTCATCTCAAGAATATTAATGAGGTCACAGGGTCAAATGTAAACATTTTCAGAATTGAATCATACTTTGTGTGAAGGTGTTGGTTGATAGCGGGTACATGATAATGTATGTTCAATGTGATATTATGTACATTTATTTGAGGGCAGGGCTTGAGTTGATTTTTGCTAAAAATAGCCTGTAAACATGGTAAGTTAACATATTTACTAGGTAGGTCCACAGTCAGTGAAAGAACCTTGCTGATCAATTTAATCAACAATGACAACAGATTGGGATTATAATCTCAATTGGCAAGGAATCACAATAAGCCAACTGGCTTTCTGTGTTTATTGATATATCTATAGGAATATATATATTTATAAAATATAAACTTTTGTGGTTGTGTTTTGCATGAGCTGCTAAACAAGGTGAGAAAAATCAGCTGTTTGTTTTGTTTTTCTTGTGTTGTTTTATTCTTGGAAAATTTCTTTTACCAAAAGAAGTAAAAGTAAAAGCAAAAAGCAGAAGTTGGTTTGAACCAGGGACCCTGTGATGCAAAACCTTCTGCTCTACCACTAGACCATTAGAGGAGACACTGAAATTGGTAGCTTTTCAAATATTTTAACATCCACTTGTTTGGACTTAGACATTTTGTAAAACATTTTCTCCACTGATCCTTGTCTGGGATAGGGAGGCCGCTTGGGAACCTTGTCGGGGGGGGGGGTGAGGGGGTACCGGCGAACTCGCCTGGCCGCTTGGGAACTTTGTCAGGGAGGTGAGGGGGTACCGTAAAGAAAATTAAAAGGCTCTGGCTGGAGTCAAACTCAGGACATGGAGCTTGTCTGACACTCTCAGTCACAGAGCACTACCAACTTGGCCACTGCAATTGTTGAGAAATAATGCTCATTTCTAATATTTCAACTTCAGAATTCAGAATGGAAGCAGTAAAAGAGCATAAAATCAAAATGCTCTCACGTGTACTTGAACTCAGGACATGGAGCTTGTCTGACTCTCTCAGTCACAGAGAACTACCAACTTGGCCACTGCAATTGTTGAGAAATAATGCTCGTTTCTAATATTTCAACTTTAGAATTCAGAATGGAAGGAGGAAAAGAGCAGGAAATCAAAATGCTGTCATGTGGATTTGAACTCAGGACATGGAGCTTGTCTGACTTTCTCAATTACATAGCACTACCAACTTGGCCACTGCAACTGTTATGAAATGATTCTCATTTCTAATATTTCACCTTTAGAATTCCGAATGGAAGGAGGAAAAGAGCAGCAAATCAAAATGCTCTCATGTGGAGTTGAACTCAGGACAAAGAGCTTGTCTGACTCAGTCACAGAGCTCTACCAACCTTGCCGCTGCAACTGTTGAGAATAATGCTTGTTTCTAATATTTAACTTCAAAATGGGGGGGGGGAAGCAAAACAGCAGAAATCTAGTTACAGAGCACTAACCACTCGGCAGCTGTTGAGAAATAATACTCATCAACTTCAGAATGAAAGGAGGAATAGCTTCATAACTTTGATGGCAAAATGTTGGATGAATTTGATACTTGATATGTGGATATCAACGTGCTAAGTAAAAGTGCCCTGTTAATTCCTTGAGTTCAATGGTCATTTGGAGGTCACCATCGGTCAAAAATTCTGAAAACCTTGTAGTAGCGATCACTCCAAAGGTAAAGCGCGAGTTTCGTACTCGGAATGTTGATGCACCTAATTTAGTACAAGGGTCTTATGTGCACAGTTTATGTTCATATTTTCATATGTAAAACTGTGGCGAGGAATCACTAAGCCTCTTGGCTCTCTGGTTGAACCATTTCTGTGCTACCTATGTTTTCTACTACAAAGGAGACAGGCTAGAGACATTCCCCACATGACACCATTAAGTCACAGGGCTATTTGATGATACCAGACTTTAATATCATGATAAATGCTAGAATTCACTGTAGGTTGTAATCTTAGATGGCCTTTTCTCGAAACAAATTTCTTGATTCTTACTTTGGGTAAAAAAAATAAAATTTTGGCTGTTTATTAAATCTGTGGGGAAACTTTGGTGATGGAACCATTATTCATATTATACCTACAGTTTGAAGAAAGAAAAAAAAAGTTGAAATTAGTGACATGGTTTTCCACTCATGATCTCATAGGATGTTAGAGAGAAGATTAGGGATTGACGAAAAGTGCAGCTTTTCACTATTATTTACTGTATACCTCTAGGACCTTTTGTTTCCTAAATGGCAACCCATGTCCTGATTTACCTAGGCTAGCCTGAAAAGGTTACCAGTCTATTCCTAATGTAAATAAGTCACCTATACTCCCTGGTGATTAATGATTAAACTACAAACAGTATCTGATTTGATTGGAAAGGTGCTGGAATATTGATTGAAAATTAAGTAAACAACCATCACACATACATCTATCAGAACTTGTCACATTTACCATGAAACACATCACCGCTTGACAGGGTTCCATTTCGGATCCCTACGGAATTATTGTTCGAAGGTTCGGTTTGCTGTTTTTGTTTTCTGCTTTACCCAGTTTGCATAAGAGCTGTTTGCGACCCCACATATTGGCGACCGCCCAGACTTTGGGAAGTATGGGTCGTTATCGTTATCATCGAGCTGTCTGATCTGAAAGGACGGGACAAACTGAAACGCCCGTCATACTCCATGCTGACCTTTGGTGGCCACTGAGACGATTGATTCCGGTCTGTTCTGTCGGTCATCGAAGCAGAAAGAGTCTCATTTTATTATGTGGCCAAAAATAGATGAAAATGGTTTAAATGCGATGGATTTGATTTGATTTATCAATTTTTTATATAGCGCGGTAGGAATAAGAGATATTAAGAATACTTTTTTGTTTACCACATTGGTGCTGTTAGGGTGCATTGTAAGCCAATATCTCCTATTAAAAAGCTTCAAGCACTTTCAGAGAGATCGAAAAGAGTAAAAATGATATCACAGCAGCTGATTTATGAATGATATCAGGAGAGTGTGAAGTGTTTGTTTGTTGGTGGTTTGTTTGTTTGTTCGTTTCCATAGCGATCTATTACTTAACCTGTTTGAGGGTATTTAGTCAAAAGATCAATCTGAAATTTGGTGTTAACAACATGCAAAACTGATTTCGCTTGTCCAATCAGAAATTTTGATTTCTGGTATATTTGGACGACCATAATAACTAAAGTTTGTCTTACCCCTGGAATTCTTGACACACTCTGTAAAACTGTAAACTAGCTTAACTCTAATAGCACTTGCACTTATCATCTTCATTACTATTTAACCATTGTGCCTTCTAATCCGGGGGGGGGGCGGCAATCCGGATTTTGTATATCCTCGTTAATGTCACCTTATTTATTCAAATTCATCCTTGTAAATTACCATAATATTAAAGTATAAATAGTCTGACTATTACTGTATGTGGAATAATAATATTAGTGATCGTCAAAGGATTTTTGATCGGGACAGGAGCAATCGTGGCTACTGTACTCACTAATCATAGAATTTAATTTTTACTGTAGGGTTTAGCAGTCAGATAATGCAGGGTGGGGGGGGGGGTGTCATGTTATCTTTTATATTTTATCCTTTATAAG